>VZTL01075837.1:0-28931 GCA_013400535.1 Scopus umbretta
ACCACAAAAAAAACCCCACACCCAACCCCTGCCACTGCACTGCTAGCAATGTGTGTATTTTTTCTGTCTAACAACATTTACATTATTGGCTAAGGAACTGTGATATTTCCATAGCTTTAAGGAAAGGATTGGGGTGAGGATGGGGTAAGGATTTAAAACAAGGCAAAGGGTCATTATTATACTTTTTCCAGTATCCCTACATTATGAAAAATAGGTAAGTTATTGAGATTTTTTCTTTTCAGTAACTCATATGAGCTCAGTAGCTGCTTGCTACGGTTTGGCAGCTAAATTTGGATAATGCTGTCTGCAACAAGCAAGTACCTGCCCTCATGGAACTACTCATTTGCTCTCCTGTTGATGTAGTTATATGCTTTATCTTACGTCTGTGGGCCTTGATCTGGTCTTCTGTGTCACTGTTTCTCCAAACAGCTGAAGGCCACTGTCATCTAACAAACCAGAACTGGGAGTCTTGCTCTTATTCCCACTCCCCTGCTATTGACATCAAAGCCAGAAAAAGAAAGAGCCACACTGGCATGCAGAATATAAGACACAGAAGAATTAAATAAGCGAGGGAGGAGCTTGGGAAAAGTGCTAGATGGGCAGAGGAGTGAGTGCAGGAAGGATCAGGCTGGACCTTTGGAATAAGGGGCAGGCGAATCGAGACGGTACAGGGATCTCATTAGGTCAAGCAGAAAAGAAATTAGAAAGGCAAAAGCCCAGCTAGAACTCAATCTAGCCACTGTTGTAACAGACAATAAAAAAAGTTTTTACAAGTACATTAATAACAAAAAGAGAGCCAAGGAGAATCTCCATCCCTTAGTGGATGGGGGGGAGGGAACATTGCCTCCAAGGATGAGGAAAAGCTGAGGTACTTAATGCCTTCTTTGCCTCAGTCTTTATTACTCAGAACAGTTGTCCCCAGGGTATCCACCTTCCTGAGCTGGAAGATGGGGACTTTTACTTTAGTAAAGCCTTTGACACTGTCTCCCACAGCATTCTCCTGGAGAAGCTGGTGGCTCATGGCTTAGGCAGGTGTATTCTTCACTGGGTAAAAAAAATTGGCTGGATGGCCAAGCCCAGAGAGTGGTGGTGAACGGAGTTAAATCCAGTTGGTGCTCAGTCACTAGCAGTGTTCCCCAGGGCTCTGTTTTGGGGCCAGTCTTGTTTAATATCTTTCTCCATAATCTGGCTGAGGGGATTGAGTGCGTCCTCTGTAAGTTTGTAGATGATACCAAGTTGGACAGGAGTGTTGATCTGCAGGAGGGTAGGAAGGCTCTACAGAAGGCTTTGGACAGGCTGGATTGATTGGCTGAGGTCAGTTGTATGAGGTTTAACAATGCCAAGTGCCGGGTCCTGCACTTGGGTCACAACAACCCTATATGCAGTGCTGCAGGCTTGGGGAAGAGTGGCTGGAAAGGTGCCCGGTGGAAAAGGACCTGGGGGTGCTGGTTGACAGCTGGCTGAACATGAGCCAGCCATGTGCCCAGGTGGCCAAGAAGGCCAACAGCATCCTGGCTTGTATCAGGAATAGTGTGGCCAACAGGAGTAGGGAAGTGATCGTGCCCCTGTAGTTGGCACTGGTGAGGCCACACCTCGAATCCTGTGTTCAGTTTTGGGTCCCTCAGTACAAGAAGGATATTAAGGTGCTGGAGCGTGTCCGGAGAAGGGCAATGAAGCTGTTGAAGGGTCTGGAGAACAAGTCTCGTGAGGAGCGGCTGGGGGAACAGCGGCCTGGAGAAGAGGGGGATNCCCAGTCATCAGCCCTTAATGTTGGAGATCCTTCCTCTGGAGAACACCCTCCAGTTTCTGACTAGAAACCAATGATGGTTCCAGAGGTTTGCTTACTGCAGCAGGAGATGGGAGACCACAATCGAGTTCTGTGCTTTGCCAGAGACATCTGTGGGATTTGAGAGAAGTCACTGTGTCTATGGTCCGTGGTGTTTTATAACTGGAGATTTGAAAATGAGACTGGTGGGGGTTATTATTTATATACATTATAACATCAGCTCAGATCCTAGCCGTGGACACCCATTTTGCTAACTAGCTATAGGATGAGAGGAAATGGCCTCAAGTTGCATCAGGGAAGGTTTAGAATCTCCCTTCTTGCAATTAATTCCCACAGTCTCTCATTCTCCTGCCATGTACCTCCATGAAGATCCTGGCTGTATCTTAAAAACATGCTCTTAGGTGTTGGAAGGTTGCTTAGGGTTCCCCTCTTGCTAAGCAGGCCATTTGTATCAAAATGTTCTTCATTTTCTTGCTTTGTGGGTGCAAATGCAAAGCACCTAAGGGGAAAGTTGAAGATGAAATTGAAGAATTTGAACTGAAGTAAGAATGAACTGAAATTCAGTCACACAAAAGTTGTGAAAGCTAGGCTGATAAAATGGGCCTTCATCACACCATGGTGGTCTCCTAAAATGAAAATATATGTGATTTAGGCTTTAGGGTGTGTCTCTCATTTTGCCATTCTTTAACACCATGAGCTCCCATGCAAATATTTTGAAGAGAAATTTCTTACTGTTTGTGACATATCTAGGCCCTAGAGGGGAGATGTCCAAGAAAAAACTGATACTCCACTTAAACCCTGTGCTAAATACAACTGTGCATTAGAATCATAGAAGCATTAAGGTTGGAAAAGACCTCTGAGATCATCTAGTCCAACAGTCAACCCAACACCACCATGCCTGCTAAATTAAGCATGACTGAGGTCCACACTTAAAATATAGATGACAAATGGAAATATAGAAATGCTACCGTCTTCACCAAAGTGGAATAACAGTCTTCAGAGTGGTTAGTGGCGTCTCATGCCCTAGGTGAGCAGTAGGGGCAGATGCTCTGCATCTGACTGGCCTTAACATCTACTGTTGGGCAATGCTTTTGTCACGTTCTCTCTACCTATACCACAGGAAAGGCTTCCATGTGCTTCAGCATCCCATTTGCCATGATATTCACTGCAAGCAACTTCCACTGAGATCAAATGGACAGGATATTCATAACAGGGGGAGATAGGAGGACATCTCTACCTACAGCCTCCTTAAAATCTCACTCGTCCAAAAGATTTTACTGGTATTGGGCAAGCTGCTAGAGCTGACCAAAACGGAGATGGGACATGCATGACTGAGGGACCTACTGTGGCTATATTTGCCTGAACATATTATGAAACTGCTGGATAAATCCTCCTGTTTCCTGTGTGATTTCCCCTTTCCCCTGCTCCAGGAATGCATGCGACATGGGTCCTTTAGGCTGATGCTGTCAATCCTGCTGCTAGCTTTTTTTTTCAAAATACTTGTATCTTCAAGAAGAGATTTTTTTTTCCCTGTCTTAACATTTGTCATCTTCCTTTTTGATCTGATGTTAATAAATAATTTGGCAAACAGTCCATAATTTAATAAAGGAGGGAAGGTTTTGTTCTCTCTCTTTTTATTTTTTTAACTGTACTTATTGCTGTAGTGTATCAGCATGGTAATTCTGATATAGTCCAAGAAAGAAGACAGTGGTCAAAACCTGAAAGACACATGTAATTGTAGCACTAGATTGATGCCTCTTACGTTAAAATATGTGAGCTATTTTTCTCTGGGAACCCAGAAAGCACATTTAGATTAAAATCCCTTAGGAGGTGGGTCTTTCACGCAAGCATTGGGTAACTTGATATGACTTTGTCTTTGAGATTAGAACTGCAGCCATTTCAGAAGTGACAGAGCAGGGAAAAAAGGGTACTCAGGAGGTTGTTCAGCTTACACCCATGACATACTGATAAGAGCCACTGTTGGCATCTCATTTTCACACGCACTGTATATTTAAGAATTTCTGCATTTGTTTTCATGCTTCTCACTTAATTCTCTGCCAAAGTCATGGAGGTAGAGATGTTCTTGCTCCTTTAAAGCTTTTAGGTTGAGTGGAGAATGTGGAAAAAATACTTGATGTGATTACCTTCCATCTCAATCATGAGCTCCCCACTTCACTCTGCATCCCTCAGGCTTGGAAGATGTGAGGGCTAGATTTCAGAGTTGGGACTCCCTCATGTTAGTTATCAAGGTGGGGAACAACAGCAGTTGCTGAAGCCAGACACTTGCCTGGTGCATTTCCTTCCCCACCACAAGTTAAACGGAGAAAGGCAACTGGATAATTTGCTTCAAAGTATTAGTGCAGAGCATCATGCTGTGGCTAAACATTTGCTCAAAATTATTGCCAGGAAGGCCGCCTGAGCCTTCCTCCTGTTTCATTCTTCTGCAACCTAGAAGAAACCTATGCAACCTGTGTTGGTGGCTCCTGATGTTCAACTGCTAGTAGTCTTCTGTATAATAGTGTGTTTTTAAAACAAACAAACAAACAAAAAAACCAAACCCCAAAAAACCAACCGATCAACCAAAAAAACAAAACCAAACCAAACCCAAACAGAAGGAACTGATTGTTTTTAGCAGCTACTGCCTCAGGGTGCAGTCATGTGAGCAGGCAGGCTCAGCCCTTTTTGGTGTCCTCTCCAAGGAATGCTTTGCTGCAGGAAGCCCTGTTAGCAGTGCAGAAAGTAGCACTTTCCCAGGGTTAGGTGGATGCTTTTCTGCTAAAGATTCTGCCTTTTGGATAAGACATAAAACTGAGGTTCTGAACACTTGCATAGTTTTTAAAGTGTTCTTTGACTCTCTCCTAGGTGTATTATAAAGGGTGCTTGTGCTTTGTTTGGGCAATACCAAGTACCGTGATGAAGTGCAAGTAACTCAATGGGATTTATACGAGCTTATGAAGCGGAGAATAAACCCCATAGTTTGCACAGTAAATCAATTTGTAAAGCGCTTTGGGATCTTTCTGGATGAAAGGCGCTATATAAATGTAAGCCATGACCATTCATCATTATTGAATATGAAATAGAGATATACACTCTATCAAGCTAGCAGCAATAGGCTTGGGCTCATGATTGCTTACAGGGCCCAATCAATCATCAGATCACGACATAATGCAGCTAGAATAAAGAAAAGAAAACCCACAGCAAATCATTCCAAGCAATGCAATTAATGGTCATCCAGTATAAATAGTGATCTCAGTCAGGGAGACTGGGCTTTTCCTGAACAGTAGAGTTGATGCCAGAGCCATACAGTGTGAAAGAGGGAATTACTAATCTAGTGTTAGCAGGGAAAGGAAAGATTCCTCACCAGCAGTACACCATATAGACATTCACTACAGCTAGACTAAAAAGACATTGTGTCTATGCTTTTCAGAATTGGCTTTTCTTTTTCCACCTGGGAAATGGAAAAGAAAATGGTTTGGATAGAAAATGTTACGCTTTCTTCTACATTGTGTCACAGAGACACTGTTCGTTTTTTTGCACCGAGTTATAGCCCAGGCACCTAACTCTGTCACCTAACTTTGGGTGTTATCTGTAGTATGGCTCTTGCAATACCATATGCAGAAACCCACAGTCTTCATAGGATGAAAGGACTGGGACCAGATTGTGCCTTGCATGCCAGGGTGTATAATCTGGTTTTGCTGTTGGAGGCACTGACTGCCATAATGTGCCTCACTCTATGCCAATTAAGTTGAAGTGTAGGATGCTCCAGTACTCTGCTTCAAGACCCAAGCAAACTGAGGGCTTTCTTCACTTGTGCAAGAGCTCCTTCTGTCTGTATATTCGCCTATATGAGGGAAGCCAATAGCTGGTACGAATTTGCCTTCCTTCCCGCTTTGGTTGTGCTGATGTTTCTGTCTCTCAAGCTGCTGTGATGCTATGGGATATAATATTCTGCTCTTATTTTCTGTTTGTTCACTATTACCAAAGAGAGACTGAATTTTAATAAAATATAAGGGAGGGGGATGAAAATCAGAATAAGAAAGTGGGGGGAGGGGATTAATGATCCCATTACATAAAACCTGTCTTACCACATCTTAGGAAGAATGGGAAACTCCCTTCAGCTCTTCTACTGCCATTCTCACCAAGCAGTAGCCTGCAGGGTTTTATGCAGTCTATAGTGCCCTATATTGTCACCTGCAGCTATCTTCACTGAGGTGTAGCCTAACATGTTCTGGAATCGCGCTAGGTGGAACAGATCCACTGTGCCTCAGACACCCCTTCTGTGCCAGAAGTGCTGCTATTGCAATTCAATATCTCATCGGAAGTATGACCACAGGATTGAGAGATGGATGGTCCTAAAAAATCAGCCTGTAGTTCTGATAAACCCTGTGCACCAGACCTTCTGGCAGTCATTAGTGTGTCTCTTTTCACTCACACGTTCCTGTAGCTTTAGTCATGCGTGTGCTAATAGCAGTTGAAACTCAGCTACCCTTTGGCCTTGTCAAAGTGGGGCAAAAAATCAGCAATTAGAAGTAAATTAGATGCAGTCCTGCTCTGTAAGGTGTATAGCTTGGTAAGGTGCTTGGGTTGCAAAATAGATGGCCTGGTTATAAGTAAAAAGTAAAGTGTAAGTGAATGTCTAACTCACCTGCCCTCAGGGGAAACTGTATTCCTGCCCCTAGGGCTTGGCCCTTCCACACCATGGCCCTCAGTGGAGATGGGAATGGTGTCTGTGCTTCTTGTTTTGTCTGTATTTGGGTGCAGCTCTTGATGTCCCCTGCCTCTGAATGTTATGTTACAGGCTAACAGCAAAGCTCTTGCGATGACTTCTTAGACGGAATTGAGTCATGATCATAGAGTGAGCCCCATGTATTGAGCAAGCCATTAGCATCTTTTCATTAGAGATTAATTAATTGGTAAATACCCATTGTAGTTCTTATCTCAGTAGGTCTCTGAGAACCCATAATAAAGGTAGCAGCTGATAGATACCAAGGCTGATGAATAAAGTAGAAGTATGTTTTCTCTTAATTTTTCCTACCTTTTCTTCAGGGTGGGAATTTCTTGCAAGGCAGGATCTCTTGTATGTTTGAAAGTGGTGCCTTTTCAAACAAGTTCTTACACTTATGTTAGACAATACATATTCTATCTCTTTTCTGGTTTCCCATGCCACACACCTTTAGGGCGCATCTCAAATCTGTGCACATGAATCCTCATATATCCGTGAACTCTTTTTTCCCAACTCTGAAATTCTTAACTTTGCACCACAACATTGCAATTGCATTGTTATTTCTAGCAGCAATCGATCGATATCCTTTCAGTCAGGCTTTTAATAGCTTCTTGATTAATTAATTAGTTAATATAACTAATTTTATAACTTCTTGATTAATTGATTAATCAAGTAATGTTTTTTGCGGTACTTCTAAATGTAAAGTGTGGTAAAAGTACTAAGTAATAGGATATTATTAATTATTGGGTCTTTTTAATGCTGTCCTGATTGGACAAATCCTACCCAATAATTTATTCAGACTGAATATGTTAATACTAGATCTTCCATGGAGTTCTTTCAGTTTATGTGAGTGGATGTTAGTTATATATAAGGTCAGAACAAACAAAATAGATACCATAAGTGTATTGTGTTATTACACAGAGGTAACCTGTACAAGGCAGAATAACATAAAAAGAGAAACTGTTAAAATTACCAGCTCTACATTAAACCTCTGCCATGTTACATGAACCTGTTGGCAGCATATGCCTTCTATGGTCTTTGATATGCATCTGTTGTTTAGATTGTGGATTCACATGAGCAAGGAGTATCCTTACAGAATGCCGGTCCCCTTACAAGATAATTTCTGTATATATGATTGATATATTGAAATAAGTAGGTCACCAAGTGAATTTCTGTATTTGGTGGTGGTTTTTTTCTTTGGTTAAGATTATGCCTGGAAAGCTTTACCATATGCTGTGGCCAGTGCTTAGCATGAATGCAAGTAATATGGCAGCAGCTGTGGAACTTTGTTGACAGGGCTTGTACCAGCCTCATCTTTTCCTATGCAGCACAGTTCCAAAGATATTACTAAGTTTGCATTAGCAGGTTTTGTAAATGCTTGTGTCATCACAAAATCACATCTCACTTAAATCACGGGGAAGGAAGGTGGCAAAGATGCTACCTAATTCCAAAAACAAGGAAGGGAAGTTTTCTAGGCCAAGCAGATCGCTAGAAGCTATAATGGACAATTATATATGTTGATATGTGAGTAAATAAAAATGGAAGAATCACCATGACAGAGGATTTAACAGTACTGAAAAACGTGAAACCATGCCCAGGGCAAAGGCAAGGGATGAGAAGAAATGACCCAAATTATGCTGTGTTTTATATTACCACCTGGAAAGGGGTCATTGTGGTTAGATCTCCAAAGCATAAGCCCAGTGCCCCAAGGACACAGACATTCTGTTCCTGCCCTGTCTCTAATGATCTTTCTTTAAGTATCTGCTCTAGGCCATTGCCAGAAGTAATGTTCTAACATTGATTGCACCCTTGACTGACATGGCTACAGTGCTGGACAAAATGGATCTTGTTTTAGGAGATTATTGTGCTTGGGCAAAGTGGAAAATAGAGCAGATAGAGGGAAGAAAGAGGCATACCTGCAGAGTGTGAATCGTTTAAAATACAATTAAGTAGAACAGATACTTTATTTAAAGCCTAGCAGCTGTGAAATCTGCTGTAAACCACCCACAGGAAAAAGAAACGTACTGTGAGTTAAAAAGTAAATAGTACCAGAAATCAAATGAGCTGGAATATAAAATCTGATTATGGGTACAATGGGGAGGCAGGTATAACCAGGTATGGAACTAGATTCAGAAGAAACATTGTAGATCTGTTCCTGGGGCAGTGCTAACATGTTTAGGGCATTCTGGTGGAAGAACATGATGGGCTCCTGAGCCACCTTTCTCCTCACTGCTCCCTGCTGTGATCTTCTCTCCAGAAAGCTGCACTATTTTCTGCTCCTTTCTTGACCAGATAGGTCCTCTTTCTTCTCCTCCTCCCTCTGTTCATCCAAACTCAGAGTGAGAAGATGGGGGGAATGCTCAACTCCTGGCCTTTTCTTGACCCCTGCACTCCCTGGCCTCTGCTCTGAACAAGGTACTCCGAACCAGAGGACTTTCTTTTGCCCAAAGGTTAGAGACTGTGGTGCAAGGATGTGTCCCTTCTACTTCCTTTGACTCTGATAGCAGATATTTGCTCCTTGTTCATTCTCCCCAGTGGACCCCAGATGATCAGGCTGCCCTGCTACATCTGGTACAAGGCCTCAGAGAAGGCAAAAGTTGTGGCGTCTTACACAAATGCGTAAGGCAGAGATAATGTGTTGGGAAAAGAAGTAAAGTAGGAAGTGGGGGCATACAATCTAAATTATGCCTAAATACCCCCTAAATTATCATTTGCAAGCAAATGCAGGCACCCGCCCAAACCGTTGATTTTCTGTGCTGCTCATGAGGTGTATTTACTCCCCTTGAATTACAAATTGCATGCTGATTTTGTGATGTTGCTAAGGTGTGCTGGAAAGTGAACACTGTTTTTGAATGAAGTGTGGGCTAGAATCCATGTGGCTAGAGAGAAGCTCTGCAGAAAAGGACCTGGGGGTCTTGGTAGAACAGCTGAAGAGCAATCAGCAGCATGGCTTTGTGGTAGTGAAGGCTGAGCACATACTACGTTGCAATAGGATTGTATCCAGCAAGTCGAGAGGAGTGCTTATTCCCCTCCATTCAGCAATTGCAACTCTGTACCTGGAGTCCTGTTTCCATTTTTGGGCTGTCCAGTGTAGGAAACATGTTGACAAACTGGAGCAAATCCAGCCAGTGGTGACAAAGATGGTTAGAGGACTGGAGCAAATGAGATAAAAGGAGAGAATGAAAGACCTGAGTTTATTCAGCTGGGGAAGAAAAAGCTAAGGGTGGTGTAATTGTAGCCTTCAACTGCCTAGTGGGTAGTTAAAGAGAAGACAGAGGCAGTTTCTACTTGGAGGAGCACAGCAAAAGGTTGAGAGGCAGTGAATACAACCTGCAACAGGGGGGTTGCCATAGCTATAAGGAAAAAGTTCTTTGTAATGGGAGTGGTTGCAGAGAGGCTGTCTTCTTCAGAGACAGTCACAATTTGCCCTGAACAGCCTGATCTAAGTTCAAAGCTGGGACTGCTTTGAGCAGGGGTTTGGACCAGATGACCTCCAGGGGTCCTTTCTAATCCTGTTTCTGTGATTCTAAGTGTGATTTGTAAGACAGTTACACTAAATTATGCAGCGAGTTAACTTGGAACATGGCAGACCAGAATAAAACTATTCCTTGCTTTAGCGAGAAATTGGGCAAAGGCAAATAACGTACATGAGTTTTGGTGCTTTAGCCTTCTCTTGAACTGAATCAGAAGCACCTCCTGAAGAAAAGGCTCCCCTCACTCAACAGACCCTTTGTTTGATATTGCACGATAGGTATTTCCTGATGGATGGTTACACGTGTATGAGCTGCCTCATACACCTAGCTAATGGTGGGTTTCAGTGGCATTAATTAGAACTAGAGGAGGCAAGTGTCCCCCTGTGAGTTTATTTACACTTGATAACTGCCTTAGAGAACTGAGCAGCATAAATGGGGGGCCATAATCAGAGATTGAAGTCCCTACTCTGTAAACTGCCCTACTGAACAGAGACTGCTGTGGAAGCTGGGCTTGCAGTCCCAATTGTTTAATGTCTTCCTGATTGTTTTCATGCAGCTTTATTCTGTCAGAGGGAATATCAGAGTACCATAATCTTTCTTCAGTTCTGCTGACTGAGAGAGCTTTTGAAAACAGAAATCCTGAAGGAGTTCCTGTAGTTAGTGCTGAATTTCAGGTAGCATGAAAAATGCATTTATACACTGTTTTTGTAAGACTGTTTCCAAATATTTGCTTATTTTTGCTCATTTTATGCTTACCATTTTTAGAATAGCCTAGATAGGACTTGGTCTTCTGCCAGCTATGGCCAGCAGTACATACTGTGTCTTGGGATATTCAAATTAGGCATAGGCAAAACTTCCCTAAGGGGGCTATGCTGCAGTGAAACACTGCAGATATGGTGGAACTTCATCCTTGGAAATTTCCAAGACTCAGCTAGATAAAGGCACAGCTGACATATTCGAGTGGTGGTAGTAGTCCCACTTCATGACTGGACTAGATGTCCCCCAAAGGTTCCTTCCAAAGGATTTGGTGAGCTTGCTGCATCAGGACAACTCCTCCTCTCCCAAGATCCTTGTTCTCACAGGAACAGCAGATCTATTCACAGGGTAGACAGGTGTCTTCCCTCAAACACAAGCTGCAAAGACCTCTTGAGCTGAGACAGGTGCAGTGTACTGCACCTTGGGGCTGGCCTGGGTTTGCTGGAGAGGGTGTGGTTTGAAGGGGCTTTAGTTGCATTCGGCTGTGAAGCTGGTGACTTGATGCATCTCCATGTGAGCTTGTCTCCAGTTTCTCAGCTCTGTGTGTCAGACGTATGGAGCCAGCGGCAGACCTGGGCATTGCTAGAGAGGTCAGTGTGTGTATCTCATGAACTTGCACAGCTCAGCCCTTTCTTCCACTTCACACTTGAGTTTTTTGCCTCCATCTTAGAACCACCCTGTGAAGATCAAACTGTAGTGGGAGCAATCACCTATTCCCTGCTGGTGAGCAAGAATAATATGAAGGAAACACGGTTCATCCAACCTAACAGAGAATTAATGACACTTGCAGAACTGTAGGTCTAGCCCTGCTGCACTGAGGACATAATATGTGATGGCAAGACTCCTAAGGCCTGTCTGTTGGAGACAATTGAATCAATTAAGCTGATAGGTGATATCTAAACCTGTTTAGTCAGATTGGTGTTGGTTCCACTACAACACCCTTGTTTCAGGATGAGAGCAGCTTGTTATATTTTGGCTGGTGAAGGTAGAAAACAGGTTTAAAATGAGATTTAGGTTGAACCGGTGAAGCTTTCTCATGTATACAAGTGATTGTGTATTATTTTCAGGACTTTACTGCTAGGTTTATAGGATGAAAAAGTTTCACCAACCACTGCCTGGCTTATCAAAAATTAATTGGTAGGGTGAGCTTCACTCCAGTGGTGTATTGTCAAGGCTGCAAATAGACTTGTGTTCTGCTTCTCTTCTCGGGTTTGCTAGATAGAAGCAAGGAGACTGGCTGACCTCACATTGCTGTACCCAACCCAGTATGGACCAGTGAATATGAGACCAGTTACTATATCACAGACCTGTTTCATTGTTTTGCTTTTGGACATTTCTACATTGTTACGTTATACAGCTGTCCCTCAGGTATTCTGCCAGTATAGGGTATGCCAAACTCTTCCAGGAGGGAGCATGGCAATGCTGTAGAGCCACACACCCCATTACTCACATACAGTAGTTGTGCATGTGCTGGCCAAGTACTTACCCAGATTTCACACTAGGATCTCTGGAAGTACAGACCAGAGTTCTCTGTGTTGCCCCAGCTTGAAAAAATCTTTTCAGGAATTGGTTTTCACTGCATCTTGCAGGAACTTACCAGACTTCCCTGAGCCTATGTGCACAAAGTGCTCTTTGTTTGCCGATGTACTAAGTGAGTCCAAGTATGCTTCCCCTTCTTCCCACCCCAGCCCATGACTGAGCTGTGGAACAGCATATGTGTAAGAGCTGTTCTGCTTGTGACTGCATTGCTTATTGCAAGAACATTTAAATAAAGGCTATGGAAATGTGATTGAATGATTGAACTGAATGCTGCAGTGATCACTGAAAGTTTGACAGATTTGAGGTCTTCCTCTAGGAAAAAAAAATCTCAAGCACTGGTGAGCCATGGGAAAAAACTTGTGCAAATATTGGCAGAATTATGTTGTAGGAAACACAGACACTGAGGCTTGCTGGCAGCAAAACAATCAGACCCCCATATTATGCTGTGCGTGGAGACGATGAGGGTGTCAAATGCTGACATGAACAGGGGCTTCTTTCACGTATTACGGTCACAGGATTTGATTCAGATTGTTTGGGGTGATCCTGTCATACTATGTAACTATATGTGTGCTGGCATAGCAGAGTTATGAAGAGATCAGTTTGTGGTGAAATACATGCCATGCTCACTAGATCAGTAACCACATTTTGGAAGCTCACTCCAAGTAATCAGTTCAAAACAGTCTGGAATAAATCACTACTTGTATTGTGCTATTCTGTGGCACATAGTATTTCTGTAACAATGAAGTTCTTGGTCAGAACTCAAGACCTTTTTCCATTTATACCATGGCTTTCCCAACATCAGTAATAGAGATAAGCTTTATGCCCCCTTTGCATATCACTTGGGCATACCCTGAATGATCTTTGGAATGAAGCCCCAGGACACACCATACTGTAATGGGCTGTATGGCCTGTTCCAGAATCTCGTCTTCCCCTGGGCTTTTGGAACTTTCTGCACTAACATCCTCTTGTCTTTTTTCAGAAGTTTGCCATGAGTGATGGTAGGGTCTGTTCTTGGTGTGGTTAGAAATTTCAGTTTGATTGTCTGCGGAAGAGGCAGATAAACCCAATCTGTTGCCTTCCACTGTGTCTCTCTGAGATTATTTTATATCCATTGCAGCTACATCCAATTGAAAATTGTAATTACAGTTATATACAGGAAAGCCAAACACATTACAGTATGGGTCTACATGGATATCTTGGAACATCTTCCATTAACCCACTTTCCACGGGTACTTCACTGTCAAGAAAGTTTTTGAAATTGTTGTGTTTCCTTTATCAAGTTCATATAACTTTTAAAAGAACCTCATTTTCCTGTGATATTGTCACAAGAGGGCAGAATCGGGGTTTGTACATGCAGTAACATTTAGTACAACTGAACAAATCGCTATGTGTCAGCTGAGCTGTGGTAAGAGAGCTGTGTGCACAATTAGCCTGCAGCAGACATGGGGTACTTCCATTTAACGCTGTCTTCTCCTAAGTTAAGTCAAATGACCTTGTATTTATCACATGCCAGGAGCATGCATGTGTTCAGTTATCAAGATTATATCCCACGACTTCTTAAGGCTCAGTAACTTAATCCTCTATCCAAGCCCTAAAGGCTGCTTGTGTACCTTGAATAGGTATCTTCCCTAGGTATTTTTATAAAGCCAGACTGCACTGATAGTTAGAGTAGCTTATTGTGCTCTCTGGAATGCTCTGAAGAACCTGCAGCTTGTTCCCTTGCTAAAAAGTTGCCTTTGGAAACCCGAGACTATGTGAGAGCAGTCCAGGCCCAAGCAAGGATATCTTCACCCTCTGAGAATTCCCCAGCATGAGCTACCTCCTTATGCATGGCTGTCTGAGTTACCTCTGCCATTGCAACAGTCTCAACCTGAGGGTGACTAGAGCTGTTGACTGCTCTGATAATCGCATAGATCCCTTTGAATATGGACAGGCTGGATCAATGGGCTGAGGTCAATTGTATGAGGTTTAACAATGCCAAGTGCCGGGTCCTGCACTTGGGTCACAACAACCCTATGCAGTGCTGCAGGCTTGGGGAAGAGTGGCTGGAAAGGTGCCCGGTGGAAAAGGACCTGGGGGTGCTGGTTGACAGCTGGCTGAACANTCACTTGCAAATGCACTCTGGTTTGCTGAGATACTTAAAATGTCACAGAATTTTAATTACTAGGGAAACTTTAAATAGTCTTTTTTTTAAGGCTGAAAAGACCAACACCAAAACTACATTTTTAAAGGATTCATTGGCTTTCATTCAAAATAATTGTTGTGATTTCATTTCCCATTGATAACAGACTGTGAAACTGTCTTTAATTTATAAATAAACTGGTCACAGCTTTGGAATTAATAAAATGTTTAATGAGAGAAGTACCTACTGAACTACTCTGCATCAGTTTGACCAACTTCTAAGACAGTAGGCTTAAATGGATACATGTTTGTCTCTAGATAGATAAGGCCTGAGATATGGTAGGGTTAATTCTAGAGTTAGTTCAAAAAAGTGGACAAATCCCCAGGTTTCTCACCTTCTAACTGACTCTGCTAAATGATCATCAGTGGCAGCACAGAATTGCATGTCCTCTGCTTTCTGGATGAGAACCGTGAGGATGTAGTCCAAGTTGGACATAAAATGTGTCCTTTAAGATGGCTAAGTCTTTACCAGCAGGTGGCACAGCTACAGGAGGTGCTGTATTTAATGTTTTTCTGCTAATCCTCTGGAAATTAGGCATGAAAGGAAAAACAAATGAAAAAGAGAATAAGTTTGTAACCAGACTTCATGCCTGAGCTGTCCAGGTTCCTGAATGAACCACATCGTAACTGATCAAATACATTCTTCCCAAATTAACACCCCTCCTAGTTTGCTAAGCAGAACCTGTAGGACTCTAACAATAGTAGCTTCTACGGTGCAACACACAACTGCAACTGTAATCATCCTTGTTCAAGAAGCATCTCTATGGGGACTACAGGTCCCACCGTGCAATGGGGAAGGCCATTCAAATAGAGGTGACTTGGGTGGGATTTATAGTCTCTGGGAACAGTGCCACTGTACAGAAGAGGAGTGTGTCAAGGACTTTACTCCACTAATATGAATTAGGAGCTTGTCTTGAGCTCCCAGCAAGTTGCTCTCATTCAGGCAAAGTTTGAGTGAGCTCAGTCTGAATCATGGAAATTGTTCCTCCTGTTTTCCCTTTCTCACAGCTGCTGCTTAACACCTGAGGTGGCTCTGGCTTGTTATCTGTTTCCCTTTGTGGGGACAGAGGAACCTGTGCTGTGTGTGCGTGAGCACGGCTGTGTGTGTATCTGGCTGCCTGTCATTACAGCACTAATGGAAATACTGCACGGATCACAACTCTCAATTAGCTCCTCGGGAGATTGCTGTGACAGCCAGTTACTGAACAGCAAGGCCTGAAGGAACGAATTAATTTGTAGTACACGGCAGTTAGAGTCACAATGTTAGCAATGGAACGAGACAGCAATAGACCCTTATTAGGCTCAGGGTGTGTGATGCAAGAGACTGTTACCTGGGGGACATCCTTCTTTTTTCTCTATCACAATTCCCTAGGGTTAGGAAGGATCTTGGACCATGAGTCAATGAGTTTAGAGCTCTTAGTTTGTTCCTTGGAGTCACTGTCTGCCTGAGGCTATTTGGCAGCTGGCAATGGGCTTTCATTCAACACAGTCAAGGGCATGCTGCTCTTGTCCTGGCTTGAAGCCAGGCCAAAGCCACTAAGTGAGTGGTATTCAGGGGAGGTAAGGCTATCTTTCTGTCTGTCTTCAGACAACATCTCTCTTCCTTATTACTTCAGATAACTGTGTATCACAGAGGGTATCCTAAGGCTGCTGCACCAGGGGATGCTAGTGTCTTGCCTTTGCAGTGCTACATTTATACACAGACATAGAGGAACAAAATGTGCTCAGTAAGGCATGAGCATGCAGGCAGTCTTGATAAAAGATTCCTAGAAAAACTGGGAATCTTCATAGACAGCCTGAAGTTTCCAGAGCTGCAGCCCACAAACGTGCCCTGTACTGTGACATACCACACTATGGCCCAGCAATACAACTTTGGCTTTCCACCCTCCTGTTTTTCAGGTCTGCTATCCAAACATTTGCAGTCTCTTATTCTGACATTCACAAAGCTGAATGCAAAGCTAAGCCTTGTATTTTATCGATTATGCAATGACTTTTTCTTAAAACTTGTTTTAAACTTATTTTATAGAGATGGCTGCTTAGTGTGCAGCGTGGATTTGTCATAGTGAGACACCAGCCTTTCTCTTCCCTTGATCATCCACCTAGTGAGAAGCAAGGCGAAGCCAATGAATTTTTGGGCATGCTACTTGTTTTAGCTGGAACAGATCTGACCTCCAGAATTGTGTGACGTGCAGAGTGGGAAAAGAATAAGATGAAAATAGAGAAACGTTCTCAGAGCAATCCTTGCAGAAAGTAAGAAACAAGAAAAGAAAGTTTCCTACGGATTGTTTCTGTAGTGAATTTGGTGCTTGAGAACAGAACTCTGCTGTGTTGTTCTGGTAGGCTGAGGAATATGCTAAATACCACATGGGAATAAATGGCCTGTGTCTTAAGTTCTTTATGTTCTGGAAAGAAAGATGTCTAAGTGGTGAGGAAAAGATAAATAATTCACTGGCAATGCAACCCCTGAAGGTGGTTGTCCTCTGTTTATCTGCTGAAAGGGAATTTTGTGAACAGCACCATCAGAGTCTTTTTCTGCCATCCTGGTCTTTAGGCACAAGAGGAGTCTTTTCTTTTGAAGGAATTTTGAAGGAATTCCCAAGAGTCATTCAGTCCGTGGTCCCTGCATTGTCAACCAACAAATGGAACAGCTAACGTTACCTTTGTTAACAGAAAGCAGGAAATCAAGCCCAAGCTCCTCTCGGCACTGGTGTCCTAGCTTGCAAGTCAGCAAAGTGGTTGTAAAAGGGTTTGCAGCTCTGGCAGTGCTCCTCCTGTGGGCAGTATTGCCTTGGTGTACTCGTATTTTCTTTCGCATCTGAGTGCAAACAAAAGCTGTTGCTTGTTGTCCAAGCTGATCTTTTCCTTTTTGCAGCCTGTGGCTCTTCCTTGATCTTTGTGCCTGCTGCTTGTATTAACTGTCTTCTTGTCCCTTGCTGCACATTCTGGCCAGTAAGTGGTGCTCCCCGCTTCCTTCCTACAGCTCCGTTCTTTGCGCAGAGCTAAGAAGTGCTGTCATACATTGCTGTTGCTTTTAGGTATGTCTCACCCAGACAGTACGTCATACTTTGATATAGTGTATTGATACAATAATGGTATTTCTAATGTGAGCCCTAATGATGTGTTTTTGATGACAGAACTTCCTGGCATTGTCCTGTTGTCCATACTGGAGATTTTATGTATTGCTACAGAGGTCCTTGAATAGGTTCCTTTGATGCAGGCTACCAGATAAGATGGGCCCCAACTGGGTTTTCATGCATAATGTTGAAAGTGAGGAGGAGAACACTTATGTGGCTGATATCGCTATAAGGAGACTAGAAATCTTAGGAAAAAGAGACCTTGGGTTACAGCATTTTTTGGATCCACATATGCCAGTGATGTATTCTTGCCAATTAAAGGAACATATTTCTTTGCAGGGATACGCAGTTTGGCTGGGATATGGGATGGGCCTTCTCCACTGTCCCTTTACAGCCAGAATCTTTTCAGTAATGCAATTCCACTATGAATTTTGATGGCCACAGTCCAGATTTTTCCACTCTTGATCACTACTGTGCTGGTTTTTTTGCCTGGATATAAAATGCTAATATTCTGGCTTGGTACCTATGTTGAGTTTGTTCTTCTAGGTGCAAATGATGACACCAAAGCCAAGGCAGAACTAGATCAGTCTTCTGTTTTGTCCTAAAGTGATGGTACAGTTTTGGAAGTAGCAAATAGCTACCCAAATGGTTTTGTTAGAGACAGGGAGTAAAATGTATATGAAGAATAGGGGGGAAGAAAGGGACCAAAAGAGAGAGGCAAAGAAGGTGGGAGTACAGAAAGAGAGGAAAATTGATAAATAAAAAAAAGAGAAGTGACTAAAGCAAGAGAAGAGAGAGGGAGATTCTCTCCTGATTAGAATTCATGAACTCCATTCTTACATTAAGTCTATATATGACACCTGGCCTTTAATGTGAAGCTGCCTACGAGCATTAAAAATTAAAAGCAGAAGGTAGGATCCATCCATCTCGGGCAGCGCTGCTCCCCTCCTATCTGAGCTCTGCACAAAGCTATTACACATTGATAAATTATTTTGGGTAATAGCTGAGATATTACATTGTTTCTGAGTGAAGGTAAAATCTCTCCATGACATGGGCATTTATCAGGAGCGCATTTCATCCTATTTATTATGGCCGAGACGAGATCGCAGGCTGCGGGCAGAGCTGGCACGTCGTGCTGATCACCTCCCCCATCGCCTCCCTTCCCTCTGTCACTTAGATGATGGGATATTGATGGAGCTTGTGACAAGTTAATTATTAACTAAAGATATGCAGTTCACCTTTGCCAGGGGAGGGGGCACAGAAGAGAGCAACGATAGTTCTTAAAAAAATAAATATATCCATTGTATCTTAGGATTCTTCTCTCCACCTTCCTCTCCCTTCTACCTGTGGTATTTTACAACCCCCTCAAATAAATCAGATAGGTTATTTGAATTCCAGTATGGTCTAGAAGGACAACAGAAATGGAAGAACCTCTAAGAACTTTAGGTCTTGTTCAAAAAAGTTTTCACAAAAGTTTTACTCCATTGGCTTGGCATTGGAAATAAGTTGGGAGAAATTTTGACTGCCCACTGACTAACAATGACTTCTCTAACTCTTGAGAGGGCCAGAAAGCAGAGCCACAGAATTTTGATTCTGTCCCATAAATGAATGCTTTCTTTCTTTCTTTGGAAAGAAAGGATGTCCTGACATCCTCTGAATATTTCAGCTGTTCCTTTCCACTGAGTGCTGGATGTTCCCCTGAAGACTAGCTGGTTTTGCAGAATGGAGGCAGGAAGGCGATGGTTGCAAAGATAATTCTTGCTTGCTTGCTCATCTGAGCTCCTAGGCTAAACAGGGTAAGTTTGCCAACACATGAGGGACTGTGTCATATTTGCATCCTGGTAGTCTTGGTCACTGAGGGAGACAGCTGCTGTATGTGAACCTTTGGGTTACAGTATCAGATACGCTGAGGTATAATAAGAGTTGCTCAGTTGATTGGCTGTGGATTGAGTAGTCCTTCAGTCTGCAGCATTCATCTTGCAGTAACACAGCTAGTCAGTACTACCTCATGGCCATGTCCGGTGAGTTAGTGTTCTAGCTGAACTAGTGTCTTACTGATTTTGCAGAGAAAATGGCTGAGTTGCACTGGGAAGTTTCCCTGTTGGCAGCCTCATCAGCAAGGCTGAGGTGTGAAAGACCCTCTGACTCTAATTCTGCAGTTTATTGACTAGGTTGGAGCCAAGGCAGTAAAAAGGCATTCAGATGCTAGAGGTAGCTAGTACACCATTTTATGCTAAGCTGCTTCTGGTTTGTCCATAAGATATCATAGAATCATAGAAAGGTTTGGGTTGGAAGGGACCTTTAAAGGTCATCTAGTCCAACCCACCCTGCAGTGAGCAGGGACATCTTCAACTAGATCAGGTTGCTCAGAGCCCCATCCAACCTGACCTTGAATGTTTCCAGGGTTGAGGGATCTACCACCTCTCTGGGCAACCTGTTCCAGTGTTTCACCACCCTCATTGTAAAAAATTTCTTCCTTCTCTCTAGTCCAAGGCTAACCTCTTTATTTTAAAACCGTTCCCCCTTGTCCTATCACAACAGGCCCTGCTAAAAAGTTTGACCCCATCTTTCTTATAAGCCCTCTTGAAATACTGAAAGGCTGCCATAAGGTCTCCCTGGATCCTTCTCTTCTCCACACTGAACAACCCTAACTCTCTCAGCCTTTCCTCATAGGAGAGGTGTTCCATTCCTCTGATCATTTTTGTGGCCCTCTTCTGGACCTGCACCAACAGATCCATGTCTTTCCTGTGCTGAGGGCTCCAGAGCTGGATGCAGTACTACCGGTGGGGTCCCACCAGAGCAGAGTAGAGGGGCAGAATCACCTCCCTTGACCTGCTGGCCACGTTTCTTTTGATGCAGCCCAGGATACGGTTGGCCTTCTGGACTGCAAGTGCATATTGTAGACTCATGTCCAGCTTTTCATCCATCTGTACCCCCGAAGTCCTCCTCTGCAGGGCTGCTCTCAATCCCTTCATCTCTCAGCCTGTATTGATACCAGGGGTTGCCCTGACCCAGGTGCAGGACCTTGCATCTGGCATTGTTGAACCTCATGATGTTCACATGAGCCCTCTTCTTAAGCTTGCCCAGGTCCCTCTAGATGGCAACCCATTCCCTCAGGTGTGTCAACCACACAACTCAGCTTGGTGTCATCTGCAAACTGGCTGAGGGCGCACTCAATCCCACTGTCTGTGTCACTGATGAAGACATTAAACAGTACTGGTCCCAGTACAGACCCCTGAGGGGCAGCACTTGCCACCATTCTCCATCTGGACATTGAATCATTGACCACTACCCTCTGGATGCAACCATCCAACCAAGTCCTCATCCTCCAAATAGTCCACCCATCACATCCATATTTCTCCAATTTAGAGAGAAGGACGTTGTGGGGGACCGTGTCAAAGGCCTTACAGAAATCCAGATAGATGACATCCATGGCTCTTCCCTTGTCCACGGATGTAGTCACTCCAGTGTTGTCTTAGCAATGTGTTGGTCAGGTATTTCTAGAAGAAAGGTGGGTGCTGTAAGCTACCATGACTGTGATCATTTAGAAAATAATCACAAGGGAAAATATCACAGTCTAACAAAGGAATCATTCCTTCCATACAGTCTATAGCAAGACCTGCCTAGTAAGGTTTCAACACTTGAGAGTCCTTCAGGAAAAAATAAGTGTGTGTTTGTTTTTCAAAACTCGAGCTGCTCTAGATGCCAGCTTAAAACTACAGGTGTGTCAAATTTCATTCAGGTTAGATTTGAACCATGTAGCTCTTTTAGGCCCCATCTGCTTCACTTCCTTGAAGAAAGCATAAGATTATTACTTCATGTTTGTGGCCTGTTACCTTTGAAGTTTGCCATAAAATAAAGTTTCTGCTTTTGTCCTGCTTGTGTTTTCAAGTGCCATATCTCAAATGCCAAGTCTGTCAGCTGGGATCCAAGAGTAAAAAGCATAGGTCTCCTCTGTGATTAAAAAAAAAAAAGGTTATTTTCCTAGTTGTCGTTTATGGGCTGTGGTAAGGGATTCAAGTTTACTACCTGGTGTTCCTGCAATAAACTGGTCTCCCCAGAGAAAAATTTTACATACTTTCTTCATGTTATTCATCTTGAAGTATTGCAAAACTTGTGAAAGCTGCTGGACAAATATCTCTATTTTTTTTTTTTGTAAAACATATGGTCCTGTGCAGCAGCACTGAGCAGGGTAAGGGAAAACACCATACTATTCTTTGAAATCCACCAATTCTTTTCCGTTGGATTAGTGCCTTATGGTGGAGTTTCAGGATTTTTCAAAATTTTGTGGTTTTTTTCAAAATTTTGTTTCACTGATTTTTGTCTTTTCCTGTGTAATCTGACAGTTCCAGTTCTGGGCTAGTTCTGAAAGATCCTTTTTAAAAACTATTATTATTATTATTAATTTGTTTAAATCAGCTGCATTTCCTATTCCACAGCTTTGAGGAATCTCTCTTAATATATAGATTTCTACTTCTTTGCTTCAAACTGGGGAAGTTTAAGTACATTAAAAAAAAAAAAGCATATGGATTTGGATTCTCAGGTGTAACTCTCTCTGAGACTATGCTAGATGTTCTTACATTGAAATTGCCATGTATAAAAGCAAAACTTTCAGAGTCTTCATTTGCTTTATACACTTTGGCTTTCTGAAATCTCCAAAAATCTAGCTGCTTGCTGTCAAAGGTATGAGAAGGAGAGATGGGATTGGGCTCCCATGTACAGCGCTGTCTGAAATGCGGTGGGTAGATTAGCTGTCTGGACTCCAAGTAAGAAACTGCCCATCACTGCAATAAGGCTAATCTCCCTGTCCTTGTCTGGTCATCGTGATCAGTTTGCCCTCTACTTAATATAATAAAACATATAATAAAAATGTATTAACAACTGTGAACCACCCTCATCCCCTTTCCAAAACCCCCTGGGATCTTCCAAGGTTAGAGTATGTGCAGTATACTCACCTCAAAGAACATGCATGTTCATTATCTTCACCCTTTTATTGCACACCTTGTCCTTGCCTGTTGCCTCTCTTGCAGCTGCTTTTTACTTTGGGCCTTGGTCTGCAGTCCCCGCCTGTACAATGTAGCTGTGTTGGCATCACTGGCGAAATGCTAATGGTGTAATACCTGATGGTCCCATTTGTCTTCCAATGATACCTTTCCGGTGAGTTTTGTGAGAACCACATCAGGCTGTGAACTTGTAAATATATGTTCAGGAGGGCTGGGCTCTTACGCTCTGTGGCTCCTTCAAGGTAGAGACTCCATCATTGTTTCCAAGCAACCTGCCCACCTGCTGGTTTTGGTAATGATATTGCTTATAGCTTTTTTCTAATTTTTTACTTTACCTAGACTTTCCTCATAACACCTCATAACTCAACCTGTATTACTTATTCAAAGAACGCCTCTCACACTAACATAGGTAGTAGCAGGAGTTCAGTGCTACCAGGTTGTTCATGTAACACACAGTTCTATAGCAGTATGAATAAGGGGGCAATCGAAATGGGATTGCTCTGCTTGAACTTGAAGTTCATTATGTTTATAGAATAAGCATTGAAAGCCCATAAGAAAAAGGTCTGTATTGAGAGACAGTAATATGAATACTTTTTGTGGAGGTGCATCTTCTCATTTGGAAAAGTACTTATCTACAGTATTAACCTTTTCTGGCATAAAGATGATGATGTGGTTATACTACCTGCTGGCTACAGAAATATAAGAGAAACCTGAGTTAAGTTTATGCTAGCTTTACTAGAATTAGCTCAATTTTGAATGTGGCTTGGTGTGATTTAACTGAACTGTACCTAGGAGAGTGTATTCAGGCGTGGCAGTACAGGAGGTGTCACAGGGCAGACAGTAGCAGCAAATCAGACAGACAACGGTCATCAGAATATGGCTCCTTCACTAGAGCTGGAACTGAATGTGCAGTTTAACCGATGTTGTGTCCTGTCATATGTGATAGAGTTCTCACTGAGCGTAAGCTGTGTTGGGCGGGCAGTGTATTTGTTCAGCAAGGCTTTATGGCTGTGCTGCGTTGTATGGGAAGTCATGTGCTGCTGTGATGTGTCAGATCTGGTGTCCTTTGCTAACCTGATACCTTGTCTTTTGCTGTGACTGACACAAAATGAGTTGAGAAGGTGCACAAATGAGCTGAGAAGGTACAAGAGCTCCAGGCAGGGGGCAGTTAAGGAACAGCTAGACTGTGGGGTCACATCTGCTGAGCTGACACTGTGTATGTAGAAATTGGCTTCTTGTGTCCACACCAACCAAGGTAGGTCTAGATAGTTCCTTACACCAACCTTACCTGTTTCAGTTGTGCCAAGCTCCTGGCATTAATAGCAGCTGAGGTGAAGATTGCACCAGCTAAATATTTGTGTCTGGAAAAATCACTTTGTCATCTTTTAATTTCAGTGAATAACCCCATCTTCTTTTTACATCCTAGTTCTAGACTAATGGCAATAACCATCCAGCTCCTGGCTTTTCTGTTCTTGTACTTTATTCCTTGGTATTCTCAGCAATTTGTTCTTCATATCTTTCTCACTCATAAGGGAAGGTAGCAGAAAACTAGTTGGTCTGTCTCCTGTGGTACCCTTTATACTTTTTTTTCTTGTATTCCCTGAACTGACTGACAAAACCACTTCATCCTTCAAATCTTTCCTTGTGATCCCCTTCAGTATTTTGATGCTTTTAGGAAAATAAGTGGTTGTGATATCAGTAAGAAACTTGATATTTATTAGTGTTCATTTGTCTTAATTTTTTTTATTAAAAGCATACCTTTAAATGAGCTTGTCTTTAAACCATCAACTGTTGCTCATGGCGAGCCTGTCACTGTATGTCACATCCTTCTTTCTGCCACTTGTTTCAGTCTTGCCTGTTGCGTCTCACCTGAGTCTTCATATGGATTTAGGGGAATAACTGAACAGTGAGGCCTCGAGCCTGAGGGAAGTGGGGTGGCTTTGGGCAGTACCATAAAATAAATTGTTCCAAGTAATAACTGGATGTGCTCTAGGCCAGACATGTTGCTGTTTTCCAAACACGGCTAGCACACACACAAATGCTGGAAGCCATGACATAGCACTGTGCTTATTCTGTGTGCATGCAAGCATTGTGCACACACATCCCCACACCCTGACACCCACCTTCCCCTCACCATGGCATAAATGGAGGTTCATGTTCCATATGCTCCCAGGTCAACCCTGAGAAAGAGTTTAAGCAGCTCAGAGAAACACACAGCAACTTAAAGAGTTAACCCTACAGTAATTGGAAGCGGGGCGAGGGGTGGGTGGTGGTGTTTGTGAGGAAACAGCGTAATGAAGGGGTGAAGAGTTTCCATAAACCCATTGCCTCAGCTCAGAGAACCTGCTAAGGGGCAGTGGTCAGAGAGAAACAGAAGGAGAGAGAGAGATATCAAGTGTAGTAATCAGAATGAAAAATGGAGCTCCGGTTACTTTAAACAAGAGCTAATTTATCACGAGAACGAGTGGATAAGTAGCTGAGTTTCAGGCATTCAGTAAGTTCCCCGTTCTGCTCCAAAAATTATTCCACCCCTGTCTCCATGCTCCCATAAATCATCCCCTTCTTCACTTCTGCTCCGATTACCAATTACTCCTGCCTACGACACGCTTTCCCCTGCCCGACACAATCTGATGGGCCCTGCCTTTTAATTTTACAAATGCTTTTTTCTTCTTGCTTCTCAGCTCCCCGTCCCTGCTCCTCCCCTCCTTGGTTTCTTTCTGTATCTTTGTTTCCCCTTTCCTTCCTCATCTACTTTTTTTATTTTAATTTGAAGAAAGGGAGGGCAGTAATGTTTTCTGACACCTCCCCCCATGAGGTTGACTGAGCTGAAGGAGAGGAATAGAAATTAATTATTTTCTCCAACCTGAACTCTCTTTGGGTTTGTGAGTCCTCTCCCTAAGCACATGACAAATTCCAGGTCCAGCACAGCTGTATCAAAGGTAAAAGTCTTGTTCTTGAAAGGATGTGTTGCTTTTTGTTGAGTCTTTGAAGGAAAACATAGGGTTTTTTCCTTTTTTCCCCTTTTTCTTTATTGTACACAGAGGTTTTTGCAGAATAGAGATATTTTGTGAGCTGCACAGCTGCAGGCAGGCGAATTTTAATTTCTATTGCAGTGTGTTATTTTTCTGTATATGCTTCACCACTGCTAATATTTGCACTGGTGTAGTTCCTAGCTAGCTGTCATACAAATATGGAGGCACTGATCTGGACCCAAACCCTGATAATTTAGAGTAGGTCCACACAAGAAACTTTTGCTGGCTTCCTTGATTCTATACATGAAATCAACTTAGAACAAGCCTATACTAATAAGCAAATGTCTACTTTAGGAAAATGTGTTGAATTTATTGATATAGCTATACCTTTCTAATACAAAAACCTTTGATACTGCTTATGAATGGTATTCTAGTGTACAATAATTCTGGTGCACTATTAAATGCTGGATGGATACGTTCATAGATTGCATATATAAAAATCCTAGAAATAGTTTTCAAACACCGAAGAATCGGCATGCAATAATGCATTGTTTTGCTAATATATATTGTTTCACAACATAAGTTATTGCTGAATGTTTGCACAAGCTACAGTTGGAGCATTTTAAATCACTGTATGTCATGTTTATCAGTTCAGCATAGAGGCAACAGATCTGTTTGATTTCAGTAAAATGGATTTTGGAGGCTTCATTAACTGATGCTTAAATACCCTGTGGAAAATAAAAAAGGTTCACGAGAGCTAACTTGCGTGAATCTTATCGATGCTGGCAAATCCTAAGTTGGAAGAACCATGCCAACTGACGAGAAATGTTTACGCAGGTCATCAATTTAACCTAATGTGCACAGAGCTGTTATTTCCACCTGTAAGACATTCAACCCAATTGCCACAAGGCTACCGAATATGAAAAGACAAAATTCCTTTGCCCTGCTGAGAACAGGGTAGTCAGTGACAGCTCTGCCTGCTGTGCTGCAGAGAAAGCGGCTGTCCAGAGCTGATTTTTGTGGAGGATAATGGATGGAGGAGATGGATTACCAGGTGATAAATCACACAAAGAAATTGGCTGGTGCCAGAACTCATGAGCAAGGAGATAGCTGGCATGCTATGCAGTGGGTATTGCCATCTTCATCTGAGGAGCAGTAGCCTTTATGCATAAACAGTAAACCAAAACAGGAGTTAATTATAGTGCAGCTTCTTGACATAAGGCCTTTACAGCAAAACAAAAGTGGCAAAGAGAACACATCAGTTCATGTTTATCTGGCATTTTATCTTTTTTCTCTTTGGGGAAAGAGTAGAGGAAATCCTCTGTGTTCTTATTTCCTCTCCTTATTCTTGCATTTTCTTTAGTCTCATTTTTTAAAGCCCTTAGTGTTATTTTTTGACTAAGAAGTATCACAGACATCTGTCAATAAACAAATAGAGGCGCTAACTGAGCATGACCCAAGACTTTCCTATCCCACGTGATTCATATATAATCCCTCCCTCTTGTCAGGCAAAGAATGGTTGCTGGCACTCACTATGTAACTCAGTAATCAATAATACTGCTCCATGTCACCCTAAAGACCAATGATACTCTGAGCTCAGTGTAGTCTGGGCTGGACAATCCATGCATAAGAGGGAGTTACTTGGAAGTGGTGGAAATTTGGCTTCATCCTACAGCTTCTTGTGTGGGCCAAAAGACAATATTATGTTGGACACTGTTAAGTGCATCCAAAAAGTGTGCAGTGGTGCAGTCTACAGTTGAAATCTTTTTCCATGAAGAGAAATACAAGGCAATTCTTAATTCTGCTATTGACTGTACATGTGAAAATAGATCCTAAAAAGAGAGCCATGCTTCTGACACACAGGGAAAGCTGCTTGGCTCAACGTCAAGACCTGTCAGGATAAAGTGTGTTTTATTTACTTGTCTTTAATAATAATACTTTACTATTAAAAGCATAATGGAGGAAGGGGTTGTTGATACTGTTATTTAAAAATCTGTCTTCACGGAAGAGAGAAGAATCTGCTGTAAAGAAGGACATAATGTTTTCAGGTGTCCAGCAGTGGGCTTACAATGCAGTGGGAACTGTACTAAACTAAACTGAGTGACTCCTGACTTAGGAGTATCCCAGTCCCCCCTGCATGTGTAGGCATGAATGTAACAATGGTGATCCTCTTTTGATAGAGCTGTGGAGGAAAGCTGCTGGCAAAGAATCAGAAGGGGAAGCTACATAAATGGTGCTTGTGCAAGATATTTCCAACATGTTGTATTTCTTGAAATGTGCAGCAAAAGTAGAGCTTGTGTAGCTCTCTAGGAGTCTGGGGAGGGACTGGGAGCCCCCAAAGGGTTAGTGAGAGAAAATCTTTGAACTCATTTTTTCAGGAGGACAGTAGTCCATGGATGCATAAACTTTGTTCCTTTTGGGTATAATCTCTAAAGCCTTGTATGAATTGAGACTTCTTTAGTAATTGTAACCTGACACTGTTGTTTTTAATAATGTAAAGGATTTGACTGAACCTTGGCAAAGTCATCCATTACACGTGGAATTAACCCACAAATTGTTTCATGAATTGTAGGGTAACTGAGATTCACTCTGTATCCAGACATATGGGACACACCAGTAGGCTGGTGACACTGACTGTCTTTTTTAGGTAAAGATCCTTGAAGCATGACCTATATTTTTTGAACATAATTTTAAAAAAGGGTGGTTCAATAGTAGATTAATCTTCCAGCTGGTTCCTCCCAAGGACCTGGCATATACTGAACACTGATATGACCGATCCACTCCCTTGCTCTGCTGTCTCATTGTTGAAAAACTCTGTGTGAGTGATTTAATGTTCAGAGTTTTCCCTAGAAATCCCTACTATTTCACAGCAGCCTCATTCTAGAGAAGAGGCAGTGACCTTAGTTTGCCTTGAATCAAGCTTTTTTTAAAACTTATATTTTTAGATGCTCCACTATTTCACAGCAACATGAAATTTGACAGGGAAAGAACTTTTAAAATGGGCTTTTTTGTTGTTTTCATGATTTGGCTGCTAGAAATCACTGTTTCCTTCCTGCAGCTTGTGTTTCTCTGGAAAAACACCTATACAGCATCAAAGCAGTAAGTGAACATGCAGGCTCTGTGTCCAAGCAGAGGCAAACAATTATGTTGAGTAGTTTGAAACCTGGCAGAGTTGTGTAAGACTGTGAGCAGAGACTTGCCTGGACTGCCTCCCACCCCACCTTCCTTTCAATCCATTAGGTAGCTTTCCCAAGACCCCCACGTACAAGAAACAAGGGCCATGCATTCTCTTTACTACCTCCCAGCCCTCTATGTGACACCAGCCATCCATTCCCCACTTCAAACAGGACTGACTCTGCTAGCTGGGAGGAAGAGCAAATCTGAAAGCTTCAGTGATAGAATACTGTTGAATTTGAGGTAAAAT
>VZTL01075838.1:1415-16089 GCA_013400535.1 Scopus umbretta
TTCTACAAGTATACACGTTGTTTTTTTTTTTTTTCCTGTTTCAGATACTTTATGGTTCTTATCCAGGAAATGGCACTGAAAATTGATCAAGGATTTTTAGGAGCACTTGGTGAACTTTTCACTCCATCTACAGACCCAGAAGCTGAAAGACAAAGGGTAAAGTATGAGATAAACTTGATTTTTGCCAGACAGTGCCTTTACGGTAACAGTGTTGCGATTTTCTGAATGTTTCAGTTTAAATGAATGAATATTGCATTTGACAACAGTGAATAAAGGGATATGGTATGATAATTTTCAGTGAAGCATTGGGATTTCTGTTAAACATTGGCTGTGGGCATTACTAACTGACAAGTTTGAGTAACTCGTACTTGGGTATGTGTAACTGTTTTCTGCTCTTCTAAGGTTTCATTAATTGATGACACAGTTGTTTCAGCTGTGGCTACAAAGTGTTTAGGGTGATAGATGAAATAAGTTTAAGGTTTATAAAGTGGGCTTCTAATTGTCCATTAGTCAGCAATGTCTTTTGTCTTTAGAGAGCAGAAGGAACGGATTTGCATGGCTCTAAATTAAGTCTTATATAGGTGGATAGTATTCAGAAAGGTCACATTTGGTTCTGGTGTGTGTGGGAGAGTCATTCTTACAAATTTCTTTTTCTTAAAAATATCTTCAGATGTACTGTACAAAAAATTGTGATTTTGTGAGGAAATACAAAACTGCAGAGAACCTCAGGAAGTTAGTTATTTTACTTTACCTTAAGTGACGAAGGAACTTAAGGGAGTATCAAGTGATATAGCATAAATTGGAAAAGTCACCCAGAAATTGTGGGTTTGTTTTGGTTTGGGTTTTCGTTTGCTTTATTTTGTTTGTTTTATCCTGGATTAAAGAAAAGTATTAGTACAGTTGTAATCTGGTATACAGAAGTAATTAGTCTATTTCCAGTTTTGGAGGTATTGGCTATTTAACTAGTTAGTTAATGGTTTTATTACATTTGGTTATGATTATTATTTTTGCTGTTTATTTATATGTATGTATATTTTTCATATATTAATAGATAATATTAATTGCATTATGTATTAATTGTAAAATTATGCTGGTTTATATGTTGATGAGATAAACTTCTGTTCTATTTCTTCTTTTTATTTTTTTAATAAACCCAGTCTAAATTAATTCAGCAAGATATAGATGCACTTAACACTGAGCTAATGGAGTCTTCCTTAACAGACCTGTCAATGCTCAGCTTCTTTGAGCATTTCCATATTTCTCCAATTAAGGTATGTAATAGAGATACTTCTGGTTAATAAAACACTTGATATCAATGATTTCCTAATTCTTTATAGTAAATACATCCTCAGATCAACCTTCTGGGTAATTGAGGTCTTCATGCTGTTTTCCTAATTTGGATTTTTTTGTTCTCTAGAACTTAATACTTTGTTGGAAAACTTTCTTAGTTGCCTATGAGTACAAACAGATCCCTAACCATTGCTAAGTGGGAAGAATCAATGGGTATAATAATGAGGAAAGGTAGACAAAATGCTGCCCTGAAGGTATCCAAGTAATGTATGATAAGTTGTAATAAAATACACTTTCATGGACTTGTCTTCATGTCTCACTTGAACCAGTTAGATTTTTCAGAGTAAGGGAAGAAAAATCATCAGTAATTATACATTATTCTGAAGCTACAGAATGCTCCCCTAAGGCTATGAGATAGAATAAGAATTTAGAGGGAAAAAAATTACTTGCTTAATTTTTCTTTTGACTGAGCTTATGAAAGAGACACATAAATCCCAACACAGGTGATTAAATTCTGGCACTTTTTTCAGCTTATTTCACTAGGTATCTGTTAAGCTACGCTTAGATTCTCGGATTTTTTTTTCCCCCCCAATATGATTATGCTTGTAAACTTCAAAGATATGTGAAGCCAGGGAGAACACTGGAGGAACAAGACACTATTGTGATATTTTAACATTATTCTCTACCTCATCTGGTTAAAGTTGTTGAAGAAACAGTTAGAATTTTAAGTCTCTTTTGCATCTTTATTTGAAATGTCTAGACGTGCTGCCTGTTAAGTACAGGAAGGGGTGTCTTTTTCTCTCCTGTTTTTTCCCCTTACTTCAGTGACCCATCCCAATATTTTAAACCACTGGGTAGCGGGAAGATGGTGAAAATGGCTGTGTGGCCTTTTGAAAAAAAAATCAAAATGGGTAATCTTGAAAAAGTCAAATCGTACAAGTTAACTGCTATGCCCTTTTTTAAGGGAGTAGAAGGGAGCAATATTGATTATGGTGATAAACAAGGGAAAAGGAAAATAATTTTCTGTTTCCCTCTCCACCCTTAGGAAGAGTGTGTGGATTTCCTTTAAAAAGTGTCTTATAGACACTAAATGATGCCATTTTACAGTATTTAAAGATAGGTCTGTAAAGTTCTTGTATTTCCCCAGAAGAGTGGCTAGTTGCAAAAATGCACACGAGGTAGTTAAGTAAATCAGCATTTAAAATTTAAATTGTACTGGGAAGTAAGCTTCACCTACTTAGCAAGTTATTTCTCTCATTGTTTACACAGAAGTTTACAGATGTAAACATAACAGAAGTTAAACTTCTAGGGCAATTTGACACTTCTCTGTATGGAAACATAAATAAATACATATGTTATCAAAGTAATACCATTGTGAGTTCAAGGATGTTGAAATGTACACTTCCTCGAAGTGAGTAAAATACACTTACCACTGTTTCACTACTTGTTTCTTTACATGAGCATCACACAACCTGTCTGGTGTGTGTCTTTTTTGTCTTGATTTGTCTTGTTTTACTAATTCTTTCTTGCCAGTTGCATTTGAGTCTGTCTCTGGCTTCTGGTGGAGAAGCATCAGATAAGGGGGAAGAAATGATAGCCATCCATTCTCTAAATTTGCTGTTGAAAAGTATTGGAGCTACTCTAACAGACGTGGATGATCTTATTTTCAAGTAAGATTTTTTTTAATTAAAAATTTTGAAATTTTATTTTAATTTTAATAATTTTTAAAAAATATTTTCAAGTAAGATTTTTTTTATATATATTTTGAATAAAGCTACTATACCTTTAATAATTGGCTTCATGGTAAACTTTGACAAATATAAATGTATACAGCCTTTGGGGAGAGGGACAAATGGAGGAAAGATGGGGTTTGGGCTCCTTTTTAAGAGAATAGGGCTTCAGGATTATCTAAAGGAAAAAAAGAGAACTACTTAGAAGGAGGAAGAGTATCTATAACTAATGTGTGATTACTTGTCTTTCAGACTTGCTTTCTTTGAAATTAAATATCAGTTCTATAAGAGAGACCAGCTGATGAAGAGAGTTGTTAGACATTATAGTGAACAAGTAAGTTTATTTAGTCAAGCCTTTGTGTAAAATTTTAAGTATCTTACAGAATGCAGGAAATGGGAAAGGAAAGGTGAAAACCTCTAAAAGCTACTAATTTTTTATTTCATGGTAGTGAAGTAGAAATCTGGTGGCACATTACAAAAATGGAAATACAAAATTGTCATGAAAATGTGTTTAAGAATTCTAAGTGATTGCTTCTGTTCTTTTTATTTATATTTTTTTTCACTGGTATTAGTTATCCATATAGTTATCCATACATATACTGCATCTTTTGCCTATGCTTGTCTTCATTCTAGTAGAAATACTTAGTTGAGTACTCTAACATGTTACTTAAATAATAATTTAAAAAAGTCACCCGCCTTGGGTTCTAATGTGGAACTATATGTAACAACAGCTAGTAACACTGCTTTTGGTTTTTCTTTTCCCCCCCCCCCCTCATTATTTAGCTCCTGAAACAGATGTATGTTCTTGTACTTGGGTTAGATGTTCTTGGAAATCCATTTGGCTTAATCAGAGGCTTGTCTGAGGGAGTTGAAGCTTTTTTTTATGAGCCGTTCCAGGTATGACTTCCTGATTCTTCAACTATGTGTGAATAGTAGATGGATTGAATATACTGGTAGGGTTGTAGTTTTGTTGTGCCTGTACTCTACACCCTGAACAGTTAAGAAAGCAGTAATTTTTTTTATGTTAACCTTAAAGAAATAACATATTTAAATGGCCTTACTTTCATCAGTGTAAAGGAATTGCTAGTTTTTCTTGAAACAGATGCAGAAATGTATAGTTTTCTACTATTCGTAATAAGCTTCATTTTTTAGGGTGCTGTCCAGGGACCTGAAGAATTTGCTGAAGGCTTTGTAATTGGTGTTAAAAGTCTTCTTGGACACACAGTGGGTATGTATCATATCGTTACTGTTACGTTAACTCATGGATTGCATTTAGATTTTTTTTTTTTCCCTTCTTACTTTAAAGGGAAAAGTTATATTTTTAAAATATCTACATGGTAATTTTTTGATGAGTATTTATGCTTTTCAGATACTGTTGCCAGTAATCGTGATACAGATCATTCATACCTAACTTAATTGAGACCATCTAAATGTCTGTTTTGTATACTGAGCAAGCAAAGTGAAAAACATTCCACGTATAATTGAATTTGTAACATGCTGTGGAAAAACGCAAGGAAAATAATTGTAATGGTACTAAAATATCTGGAGAAGCCTGAGAAGTGTTCTTAGGACCAGCTACTGTTACAGTTACCTTAGGTTTTTATTTAGCTATGTGTTACAGTAATCAGAGAAACTATGATTCCATCCAGTATGCTATCTAACATGTACTGAAGTGATTTAAGGGTTACCTTTTGCTGTATTTATGGATTTGAGGCCAGATTCTGGAGTCTTCTCATGGACAACATGTGGTAGTCACTGTGTAAATTTGTAATATCTAAACTGAATATAAAGCACAATTGCTATGAACTTTGTGGCTTCTTGTGTGTTGTCTGCTGTTAAATTGTGAAAGAACAGTAACTTTTGCTTTCTGCCCTGTTCTGTCAGGTGGTGCAGCAGGGGTGGTGTCTAGGATCACTGGTTCTGTTGGAAAAGGCTTGGCTGCTATTACTATGGATAAAGAATTTCAACAGAAACGGAGAGAGGAAATGGGTCGGCAGCCAAAAGACTTTGGTGACAGCCTGGCCAAAGGAGGAAAAGGCTTGTTACGGGTATGAATTTGAAGTTGAGGATATGATGTGTCAACTCTTAATCCAGGCTTGAAAACTATATGCAAGCAATTTTTATAGTGTTGTCTTTATCAGTTCATGAAGTAAACAGAAGAGACAGAGGTGATCGGTTTATAGGAAACTCAGCTCCTATAATGTATCAGTTTTAGTCTCTGAGGTCATGTTTTTGGCCAACCTGAGGAACTGAAGGTAGGGTCTCGGAAGGGGAAAGTGTAGGAAGTAACACCTATTTCTCCTGTGAGGCGTAGAAATAAACAAATAGTTATTCATGTTCAACAAATATGTTATATAATTAAAGTAACTGGGCCCTTATTTTACCTTGCAGTCAATTCTGTCATTAAAGTCAGTTGGCTGTGAATTATGAGCTCTGGGCATGTGCTGCATAGTAGAAATGGCTTTCTGTATGCTGAGGTCTTATAAAAACTCACGAGGTTTTCTTGACTTAAAAGAATGTGAACATAAAGCAAGTAGAATGTGTATAAAAGTAAGTACTACATTGGGCTGGAGAGATTTTTCTGAAATGGAAGCTGTGCAACCCCTGTATCTTTTTTTATAATCTAAAATGGGGAACCTTTTCTGGTTGCTGAAAGATTGCATCTATTTCTAGTTAAAATGTTAAGTATGAGACAAACCTCGTGTAAACAATAGCTGAGAGATCTGTATTACCTGAATGCAGATGAAGTCTTCTAATAAATTCTATCACTTTCCATTCAAAATAAAAACAGTCAACTTATTTCTAAGTAATTACAAGTAATAAACATTGTGGATACTCTTTGGTGAAAATTTGGAAGTCACCTCAGTGGATTTTTATTCTTTTGCCTGTCCTGGTTTCAGCTGGGATAGAGGTCATTTTCTTCCTAGTAGCTGCTATAGTGCTGTGTTTTGGATTTAGTATGAGAACAATGCTGATAACGTGCTGATGTTTTAGTTGTTGCTCAGTAGTGTTTATACTAGTCAAGGACTTTTCAGCTTCCCCTGCTCTCCCAGGGGCACAAGAAGCTGGGAGGGGGCACAGCCAGGACAGCTGACCCAAACTGGCCAAAGGGCTATTCCATACCATATGACATCACGCTCAGTATAGAAACTGGGGGAGTTGTCCAGGGGGCAGCGACTGCTGCTTGGGGACTGGCTGGGCATCGGTCAGCGGGTGGTGAGCAGTTGCATCACTTGTTTTTTCCTGGGATGTGTTTCTTTCTCTCCCTTGTTGTTCTTCTTTTCATTACTTTTTTTATTATCACTATTTATTATTCTTTCTGTTATTAAACTGTTCTTATCTCAACCCATGAGCTTTTCTTACTTTTGCCCCTCTGATTCTCTCCCCCATCCCACTGCAGGGGAGCGAGTGACTGTGTGGTGCTTGGTTGCTGACTGGGGCTAAACCACAATGTAGCTTAGTGTCATTAAACTAGTTGACCTTTACAGTCTTCCAGAGAGTTATTTGATGTTGATTTATCTTGAATATTTGGTATCACTCACTCATGACTGAATTCTGGCAGCTTCCTGTTCCTAGTGAAAGTGAAATAGCAACTTTGTTAATTATTACAAGACTAATTGCTGTACAAAAGATTTGTGAGTCATTCTTGCCAGCATAAATGTTTCTCCAGGAATTTTAGTTTCCCCTCTCTTTTCTTTCCCTCAGTTATAATTTTCTTATATATTTAAAGTTTAAAAAACCCAACCAACCAAACAAAAAACCCCCAAACAAACCAACACCCCCCCCAAGCCCCCAGCCAAAAAATTTCTGATATTGAACTTCATTATAAAGTTTTAAAAGGAAGGATGAGACACAACTGGTTGCCCAGTTGGACTATAGTATTCCTGTTTCTAAGTAAGAACTTAATTACCTTCTTCATTTTAGGGTGTTGTTGGAGGTGTGACTGGCATAATCACTAAACCTGTAGAAGGTAAGCACTATGGTTGCACTGCACTACTTAAGTGGTTTCCCAATACTTTACAATTTGTTTTGTAATATTAAGAAATACCAATCTAAGTGTGGTGATGCTAAGGTGTAGCAAGATTCTAATTCCAGTTCAAATGTGACCTTATACAATGAGTTACTCAGATATATTTATAGCTCTTACTAGCTTACCACGTTTTCAGCCTTTGTATGAATTGAGGAATGGTTGTCTTCGTGTCGTATTTTGTTAGGCCTGTTGTAATACACAATATATCATTTAAAGCCAGAATAAAGATGCTAAAAATAATAAATTTAAAAGCCCCAATTGAATGAGTTTTTTGGGACTCCAAAGGTTGGAGAAATCTTAATAAGCAAATTTGGTTTCATGCCTGAGATCATTATTTGTTTTTGTGAAGACTGTCACTTTATCAGTATGATAGATGATGAAAAAATCCAAGTTAAAATGCTTCTTATCAAAATTCATGTCAAAGTGATTTAAATGTTGGAAGTTAATTGTTATTTTGTTGTATTTTGTAGGTTATTGGCAAATAACTTTGAGGTGTAGTCCTTTTCTCATGGGTGAATGAATACACGTAATCTAAACATTGTCTTGGCTCTTCTATAGTTGTGTACCACAAGAAATAGGAAATTTTGAGATAGAAATAGTTAACTTCCATTACGTTTGTGCATCTTGGAGTCTTCAGATTATTTTATTGTTACTATCAACATACAAAAACTGATATATTTGCCTACAGTCCAGACTGAAAGTGTGAGAAGGAGAATCTAGTTAACATCTCAGTTGTGCTGGCTTTGGAGGCTGGTAAGGTGGTAAGTGAACAGCAACATGTCTGAACAGACAAGGAAGCAATGTGTGACTTCTCACAGAGAACTTTTTTTTTTTAGAAGTGGATTGTATTAAATCATCTGCTGTGGGCTCTTTTCAATACAAAACCGTTCTAGTGCAGCCTGGAGCATTAATGGTTTAATTCTGTGGTTAATGTCTTCAAGTAGGTCATTAAAACTATTTCTTTTTCTGTTCCCTTTCTTTTAAAGGGGCTAAAAAAGAAGGTGCAGCTGGATTCTTTAAAGGAATTGGAAAGGGGCTTGTAGGAGTGGTAGCCCGCCCAACAGGTGGCATTGTAGATATGGCAAGCAGTACCTTCCAGGGAATTCAAAGGTAAAATGTGAAGAGGAAGTTTTGAAGTACTTTCTCTATGTTGAATATCAGGCGGTAAAGTGGTCCAGTAGTGACACATAATTATTTGTGTTAAGTACAATATGCAGTAGGATATACAGGGTTGAGAGATGTCTAGTAGCCTGTAATGAATGTATTTTATGATGATCTGTGGAAATTCCTGCTTCAGAATACATCTTGCAGTGTTGTAATTCAGGTAGATGCTAACTAGTCTATTTTCTACTTTCACTCCCTCCCCTGATCAGAAAGTAATTGAAAGATAACATCTAAATTTTACTTTTGAGGTAGGTTTGCATGTTGCTGAATGCAAATATCTAAATGACATTTAAACTTACTGTTAAAAAAAAAATTAAAAAAAAAAATACTGAAATTTTCAGAGAAAAAGTTGCCAGTTTGAAATGTGGTTAGCAGTGCACATCAGGGGCTTCTTGTGTTTTGAGGGGACTTTTGAAATGTGCATTAATAAACATGAGAACCCATAGTAAATTACCCATGGCTGGAAGTAAACTTCTCAAAGTTATTCTGTAGCTGCCTAATTGGCTAATGTTACTTTGGATTTATTACTAGCAGTGTGTCTTTACTATTTACATCTGTAGGGTACCCAGGAAGTTTAAGTGGGATATGTGACAAGTGAAAGGGTGACTTTTTAAAGATATATTGGTGAAACTCAGAATTGTAGTAAGTTTACTGTATTGTTCCACTGTCTATGGCAGGGTGGCAGAATCAACTGAAGAAGTATCTAATCTCCGTCCTCCACGTTTCATTCATGAAGATGGCATCATCCGACCATACGATAGGGTGGAAGCTGAGGGTTATGATTTATTTGAGGTATGACTTACACTGTAAATACAGTTAAAATTCCCTAACCTACAGGGTTCTATAAAATATTATTTTATAAAAAAGCTGCTCGGGAACTGTGGCAGTTATCTATAGCAAAAATTTGCCCCAGCCTATTTCAGAAGGCAAGCCTGTATAGCAGAGAAGACCCAGTGCTTGTTGTAAGCCAAATGTGACAAGAAAACTGCAGCACTGCTGTTAAATGATCTTCTGCTCATTATGTTCTGTAACTGCTTATCTCATGCTCTGGAAGGAGGTGGTAGGATTAAGAATTAGTGGGATTAAGATTTGAATATGTGGAAACAAGAAAAACATTTTGATACTCAGTTCTAGTGTTTTGCTTAATAACAAAGCTGAGGCTGCTTTACAAACTAAGTAACTTTTAAATAGGATGAATAGAGCTTGCATTGTTTGGCATGTAATACAACTACTAAAATTCCCTTTTTTTGTGGTATCAGCAGTTGAAAAAAATGCATGAAACCTCAAAATAATCACCTTTTGGTATTTCCTTATGTCATTCTTAATAGCAGTACCTCATAGCTACAGACGTGTAGACATTTAGCGTGCTTCTACATCTGGATGTAGCTAACATATGGAGGATGAATAACAGTTGTTTTCAAGTCCTAGATAATTGGAATCCAGTTAACTTGTATTTCAGCCTTCACACTTAACATGCTTGTTTTGTTGCTAAAAAGTTAGAGTAAAATAACTGTCTACATCAAGATTTTGAGACCAAAACGTGCGTATTTGCTACTTCCTTCTAGATGTTCTTTTAATCCGTATTTCATATTCTATTTCTAATGTTTCTCTTCTTTCTCTTTCTCTCCTGGCATACGCAGCAAGAACTGGAATAACGGAGTAAACCTTTTCCATATTTCTTCTCTATTTCTGTCATGGTCTGATCTGCGTTAAGTATTTAGATTAAGGGTGTAATTGCATTTAACACGTCCTCTCCCCTTCATTCATATCTTTTCTGTGTAGCAGTTGAATGAAACAGTGTTTCATGTTGTCCAGGCTAAGAAAACAAACAAGCAAACTTGAATAGCCATCTTCAGTAAGATTAGATGAGTGAGATGAGAGAGACAGAGAGGGTTTGTTTCTTGTGTATTTGTTTTTCTAAGGATGCTTAGCTCCTTATGAATGGCAACATCAGAAGGCACTTGGAAAAAAAAAACATGGTAGGGTAGATACTGAGTTCATTCATTTATTAGCGTTCTCTCTTAGAGCTAGGGCTGTGGATGAAGGGAGAAAGCAAAATTTTGATGCTTGTGCAAAATTTAAAATAGTGATACTGAATGTAACTTTCTTCTGTGAAAATGCTTCATGCTATAGAAATACAGTTTCCATATAAATGCTAAGAAAACTTGTATTTGTGGTTTCTGTAATATGCCATAGTCCTGTCATTTATACATCTGATGAACTACCATCACTTCAAGTTACTACTACTATTACTTCTTCATGAAATTTTTATCAATTAAAAAATATAGCCAGCTCAGTTGACTCTGGTTTCATTCTCAGAATCTTCTGGGGCTTTGCTGTTCAACATACTAAAATGTAAACATTCAGTTCTTAATATGAATTTACATATATACATATAAATAAAAAAAGACATATTTCTAAATTAAGTGATGCCATAAATTTCATTTCTAATATAGTATCTCATAAATTAACAAGCTAAGCTTAACAAGCTATTCTCAGAGCAAATTGCCTATCATACATGAAAAAAAAGTTGAGTGGAGACATCTCTCTACTGCTAATGCCATTTTAGAATTTAGTGGTCAATAGCATATTTAATTAAAAATGATTTAAAAAAATTTAGTGAACTTTTATGTTAGCTAATTAAGTGAAATTAAGTTGTGATATACTAAGCAAACCAAATTTCTTCATGTAGTGAGATTTTTTTATTTTTATTTTTTGCACTATATTTTTTCCATCTATCAAAAAGAAAAAGGTAGCACGATTAACACTGAAAACTGGATATTATGCAGTTCCTGAACATCTAATATATGTATTTTTCTTAGATCTAAATGCTGTAGATTGGAATTGTATACTAACCAAGAATGAATTCTCTGTATAGTTCATTAAATAGTTTCTTCCTCTCAGAAGTCAGTTAACTGAATACAGGGTTGGTTACTTGCTTTGGTTGTTTTTTTTTTTTAACTAATTGATTTTGATTATTTTGCTAGAGGTTAGTGTTGGTAAGGTTTTGTTTTCTAATGTCAATTACAAGCAAGAGGGGGACAGTATCTTTACAGCAAAAAGGATATTTCACAAGGAAGATGAGTCAGTTTTATATGCATTTACAAATTTAATTGCAAATAACTCAACTTATAGGTACTAGTGCTGATAATTTTCGGATCCAGTTTTGACCCAGTATTACTAGTAGTTTAACCAGAATCCCTATCCTCTTGTCTATTTTAACTAACTTTTAATGCTTATGTCCCTTTAAAAACAATGTCTGCTTACCAGGTTGAAATCTTGTAAGGTTACTTTAAAGAACGGATGCCTCAATACTGTCCAGTGGTTGGACAAAAAAATGTTTCACTTAAATACTCACTTGTATGTGAAATATAGAGACTGTAGACATTAGAGCTCAGCTTAGGGGGAGCATATACGTAGGTCTAAAAAGACAAGTTACTTTTTTCCAATCAGTAGGGATTTTTTTGTGCAGAATGAGGACCGTAGCCAGATGGAGTAGATCAGTTCACTTGTGTAAACTTGTTTATGCAGTGCATTTTTCCAGAAGTGCTGCATCTAATATATATGGACTATATAGGGATCTGCTCAGTCAATTCAAAACCTGGAAAGTCAGATTTGACATCTTGCAGGCCACGTGTCTAGCTCATGCAATGAGGCTTAGTAGTACAGAATGCATTTTGTTAAACATAAATGCACAGTATGTATAGCTGGAGAAATCAAAGAACAAATAGGGCAACTCTAGGAGAATCATTTTCCAAGGAATAAGTTCTCATGAGTTTTAATCTTTGTATGAGGAGTGTTTGTAGTTGATGAGATTTTTGCTAGAACAGGTAATGAATGCCTTTGGCTTTGTTAGTCTTTGCCTTTTAATATGTAGGTATTGCTGCCTGCTCTGGTGAGGAGACTGTCTTCTAACCCCAGCACTTAGGGTCTGACATGATGCAATTCATACATTATTCAGTGTCTATGGCATTAGTTTGTTTCACTTCCCAGTTAAAGCGTGGAGCTTTATGAAGAATGCAGAACACTTAATGAATAATTGAGACATGGTTGTTAGCATATTATTCTCTCTGCCACACACTGTCTAGGTTTCAAGAAACTGCAGATTCTATTTCTGGTTGAGTCACTGTTCTGTGTAAATTTGCACTGGTTCTTTCATTTCCATGTAAAATAAGAATGGGTTGAACTTCTTTAAAGTGCTCTAGTATTCTCATAAAATAAAAGCTTTTGATAAAGGTGCCTGAATTTTAAGAGTGTGCAGATCATGGAGTAATTTGCATCAAGTGCAACCCCTTTTTTACATAATGTCACCACCATTGTGCTGCTGCCTATCAGGTGTATTGAGAATAGCTCTGAGAAATATTGCATCTCATAGGCACAGAGGTCAGTGGGAACTCTTTAGTACATATTGCATGTAAAATCTAAAAATACTATTGGGCTTGTTTCTGAAGTTATGAAAAACAAGCTTTCTCTCCAAAGCTTTGAGTTTAAATAGAGGAACATGCTTATGAATAAATTAGTTTAAATTTGTGGCATGTCTCATCTCTGCATATCCAACAAAAGGATTCAGAATATGGATTGCAAACCTTTGAGTTGCAATCTTACATGGTGGGTTTTGTATTTCTTTAATTTTTACTTGTTGTTAAAATAGCTATGGTTTACATATACATGGTTTACAATGTGAGTTCATATTTTCATTTTAATCCTATGCTGCCACCTTTCTTCTGATGCTTTGAAAAGACTGAGATAAGCAGTCTTTCTGGCATTTTTCTTCCTTTCATGTGTGTTTTACAATTTCAGAAATTTTTAAGATTGTCAGAAAGTGATATTTTTTTATAGAAGATACAGACCTTATATTTTTGGTTGCTGGGAAGTGTTGAATTTAAAATGTTTTTCAAACATCACATCTCTAGGGAGCAAATCCAGGAAAACACTATGCTGTTGGTTTAAACTGCTGAATGTTAATCCATTTGTGAGCTTAAAGGATTTTTGGGGTCAGTTGCAATGTATGATGATTTAAGACATTTGTTGAACTTTGAAATATATGAAAATAAAATGCAAGTACAAATAAATGTTGAAGCCTCTTTCAATTGATTATGATATAAGCTGAATTGACAAAAGATCTTTCCATTTTGGTTACTTAAACTTTATAGAGTTCTTAACCTCCATGGTTGATCATAGACAGATAAATGTAGAGTCAGGTTTAGCTTCTGTTGTCATCTTACCAGTTTTATAGATACGGCTATGGAAATACAGAAGGAAAAGTATCTTTACAATGAATAGGTAAAAACACACTGTATTTTTAGTCCTCCCTCCTTAATTTGTTCTCACTAGTTTGTCAGAAACAACTTGAGAAATTAACTGTTATACAAAGGCTGAATTCCACAGCAACAGCTGTAAAATGAACTGCAGGTCATCTTACAAACATCAAACCAATTTCGGTGCATCCAGTTGCAGGCATGTGCTAAACATTGATCTCTAAACATTGAGGTGCATACGTTCTGCATCTGGGCAAAGCATGTATGGCCTTCATTCTTCCTTGTGTTTCCTCACGTTCCTACACAGGAGCTGCACATTTTCCATTAAAACAGATTGTACGATAAAAAAGGCAGTTGTATTGGCTTAAATTAGACAGTACAAAGCTAACATGCATTGACATTATGCCTATATGTCTGTCTTTGTTCATTTTTACTAATTAAACATTATTTACAAGTGGAATGTGTGTTTTGTAAAGAGGTTTTTGCACTGATTTAATGTTCTTAGTGGTACAGGGTAGAGTAGACATTTGAGCTCCATATACCATAGGTTAAATTTCAGCATCTCAGTTGACTTCTCTGTGGTGATAGTTGAAAGCTCTTGATCTTAGCAATAAATGCTAAGGTTTATTTTGTGACCTAGGAAGACTGTGGTAATTGGAGTTTCTGTAAAATCCTCTACTGATGACCATTGTAATTTTTAAATATAAAGAGCTCATGGTTGGCAGAGAACATAACTAGGTTAGTGATCCTGACAAGGCTTTTGTGACCACTGTGCTGGAGCTGTGTTTGTTAGAAGCTTCTAGAGTATAAATGGGATCCAGATGCTCTCACTGGCTAGAGTCTTAGGGCAGAGTCCTGGGTATGCACATCCTCTTTCCAACCCTTGTTTCCAAGGTTAAGACTGTATAATCCAGCTGCTCTACTATTACCAGTATTGCTGACTTCCAAACATTGTCTAGTTGCTTATGAATAACTCTGCAGAATTCCAACATCAGTGGCACTTTGATTTGCATGTTCAGAGACATGAGGTGATTGAAGTATAGGAATGTATGTATTGCATATTACAACTATACTTAGCTTTGCAGTCCAAATTAAGTGCAGAACTAGCTTTAAACCTGATCTGTGTATTCCTTGTTTCAGCTTTTTGATGCTAGAGTTTCCATCTTTAAATGTAAAAATGTACAGCTTCCAAAAAAAGAAGG
>VZTL01075841.1:0-11862 GCA_013400535.1 Scopus umbretta
AAAAAAAATTTTTTTTTAAGTATGTCATATAGGGGACTGAAATTAGAGAGACTCAGGAGCTGAAACTAGAGAGAGCAATGCAGCAGCCCAAACCAGACCAACAGCACGTCTTCTCCCCAGTGGCTATCAATTTATTTCTTATTTAAGAAGCTGGAAGAAACAATCCCAGAACAGTTTCCATTCAAATCTAAAAAGCAATGCAGCCAAGCCTCTACACGCAAAACATTTGCTGGTTTCTTTAGACATGGCTATTTCCATACAAAAGTTCTGCACAAATACAGGATTACTGTAAAAAACTCAAATGAAAATGTTGTATCAATGAGCACCAATGTGGAATTAGTACCCATCTCAGTAAACTGGAGGAATAAATTCACAAAATCTCTGAAGTCCTTAATTTTTCAACTTGCATTTGCACTGGTATTTAAGTATTTGTCTTATGTAAAGGTTTCTGAGACTCCTCTTGCTCAAAATTATGCTACAACATAAAATTACTAACTCTTTGGACTCATAAATGCTGAAAGGGCTCAAAATCTGCGAGGATACTAAAGCTGCAACTAGCTTTAGTAAGTTTAGTAAGTTTAGTAAGTTTAGTAAGACACTGCAACAGTGTCATGTACCCTGCAGGCATGCCCAGGTAAGACTGGCTGATGCCTTGAAAAATTTGGGCTAATTCAGGAGTGGCTCTGTAGGTATCTTTACCTACCAGTGGGCCACTGCTGGTAATAGCCAACTAAAGGAAGGAGCATGAACAACAAAAAAATATATATTTAAAAAAATATATACTGACTACAATGTTTTTATTAGGTTATTAGGCCTGCCAAAAGAGCTTCTGTGAAGCTAACAGCTCCTAGGAACAAACACCAAAATGTCTTTCTGTTAAATTTCATTAATTTACAAAACTGAGACTCTGACTTCTTCAGACCAAGAAACCATCATGTTTCAGTGCTGACCCATTCTGTAGTTTCAGGTGCACTGTCAGAGCCATATTAGGTCACACAGAGCCTGGGAGAGCACTTTTCTCCACAGCTTGTAAGTACCACTGTAATGAAAAGAATGCATAATAACAAACAGCACATTTGTACCTTCACTATGAAAAAACCACTTGCCCTGAGTTTTATAAATCAGGCTGTGTCTACATTTTTACTCTTTAACCTCTGCAAGATGTATGTCAAACAGCCCCTTTAAAAATCACAAGTGTTTGCAAAGTCAGGCGCTGCATAATGGCTTATTTCAGAAGTTACACTCTGCATACATATGTATGAAGAAATTACAGCAAAAAGCAGCTCAGCTTATTTGTCTTTGGCCACCTAATCAAAAAGGTGATTGAATTCATTTTTACCATATCAATAAAATCATGGGAGAGCAATCACGTTTTTTTTTTTTTTTTTTGCATGTAACAGATGAATGACCTTCGCCATGGACTCAACGTAATGAAAGACAAGCCCATGTTTCTTCCACATACACCAAGGCCATAGTTCACTTCTGCTTGTATATGTAGCAAATACCAGCTGTATTACAGTAGTCCTCCCTCTCTTTCCACTCTCAGCGCATATAAAGATTTGAGAAGAGAAGGATGCCTACTATGCATGATTAGAAGGCGATATAGCAAAGTATCCTCCACTTCCCAAGGGAAATCACTGTCCTGATATGGCCAAAGTATTTAACGCTACACGTGAAGATTACAGGGTGGGACACAGACCTTAGTTAAAATACATAAAAACTCAACATGCATCCCTGAAATTCAACTCAGTAACTTTCTTGACCACAAGACTGACACAGGTCTGTCCCAAGCTTCGCTACCACCTTCTTTCCTCCAAAACTTTGTGTTTGATACCTCCCTTGTTGTTTTATGAATTACTCTTCCCCACAAGAGTCAATTCAACGTACTGTCCTCAGGACTGTATCAGACTGCACCCACAACTTCAGAGTGTCCTCTCTTTTTGACCTCATCTCTTTTGTCACACAGAAAATGGCACTGCTTGCTTTTATCTCAGAATTTGCCAGGTCTCTGCTGGGGCCTCCCCTGGGTCGCAGTGATGTTATCACTGGGGTTTACGCGGGAGCCCAACTTCCCCATCCAAACCTGCAGGCAGGCACTGCTTTCAACTGCGAGGCTCCCACACGCAGCTGAACCTCAGTGACCCGCCTGCCTTGCGACCCCTCTCCCCTTCCTCCGTACTCCTGAAGCAGGAACCTTGGCAGCTCTCTCTCCCCATGCAGCGACCGCAGGGCATGGCTAATCCACTGCTGGATCTTCAGAGATGGATTCACTAGGTATTGCTGCCACACGGTGTGTTTGCACAGTTTCCAGCAAATCTGCTAACTATGGTATATCCTAGGAAGATCCTCAGGTAAGCAGGCTACTTACTTACCTGGGTACCCCACCAACGCAGAACTAACAGAATCTGGTAAAACTTGGGCTGCAGCCTCCTGCAAAGCTATGGGCTGCACTGGCTATCTGATAAGAGTGGAAAGTAATATAATAATGGAATACAAATATATATATCCCACTATATATTTATTAGGTATTAAAAGTAAAGATATAAATAAATAATAATAAATCAAAGTGTTATTTATAATTATTGGAAGTAAGTAAAATAGTAATGGAAAGGTCCTGTTACAGTTGTCAGACATCGAGGAAGTCTAAAATACAGAGCCATAGTAAACTTAAAAATAGAGCAAAACTACCTTATGTTCTAGGACAGCGTGGAAAGGAGGGACAGCGGGAGCCTAGATGTAACCTTGGGACCCAAATGGCATTTAAACCACCTACAGCTCCTCCTTTTAACCTCAGCCTGTTCTCTTCCAGCTACAGGCAGATAACCCTCAGTCTACTCCCACTGTACGCTAAGCACTGCTGAGCTGGCCAATCTGAAAGACATTAAGAGCAGAACTCTGCTGCTGCTCCCTTCTTACGGGATCGTCTTTGCTTCTGGCTGAGAAAAATGAGCTGCATGGGTAGAGAGTTCAGGAGAGCGATGGAGATGGATTGCAGATCTGTGAACCTCGGCAAACCACGTTTTTCCTCATTTGCTCATGAAAATTCAAAAAGCTGCAAAGCTTCAATAATAATGTTACGCTGGACAACATGGAGGCTGGCTGTGTTCTCATTTATACAAACCTAATTTAGTATTACACTTCCTCTTCTTTCAGCTACGGCCTCTGCTTCTTGCATGCAGCAATCCCAGTACAGACTCAAAAAAAAAAGCCTTTGAAAGCTCAGCTTTCTGTGTACTGTTGTGTAGTTACTTGCATCTGTAATTTGCTCTCACAGAAATAAATGCTAATGTGCTTGAAAAATGGGACTTAATTTTGTGATGTGAATGGGTTTTCCTATGTAAATCTCTCTATACAATTTATATGTTATTCTTTCTAAAAAATAGGAACTACTACTGCATTCTAGTTCCAGTTCCAGAGTGAATACTGAGATTTATACTCCATACTTTACCACAGCATGACACAAGGGAACCGCTCTAACTTCCCTTCCCAATTTTACTAACAACAGAAGTCTTTTGACCACGTTACACTCAGCATTTATGATGGATGCAAAAACATGGATGCACTTACTAAATGTGAAATAAAGTAAATTAAACTCTAGATAGTAAAAAGACTTTTCTGCTTACTTCACAAACCCCTGTAAGAAACTCTTGGTCGTAGGTGCAGAAGGCTTTGACATGTTACTCATCACAATTTTATCTCATAAGAAGAAAAACAAGGAAGATGATTTATCCCCAAACTCCTACCTCTTTGGCACCCAACCACGGGCAAACTGGTGGCAAATCACTGTTTTACATAGATCTTCCTTTGGTTGCTCCAGAGAAAGAACAGGGAAATTCAGGGAAAAAAAATTAAAAATGAAATTATTCTTTAAAGGTGGGAACTACACTACAAATAATTATGAATATTAATTTCAGAAAGCAATACTACAGGACAACTTTACAGAAGCAATGTTACCTTGAGATTTTGCCTTCCTAAAGCAACTAATACAGAAAGTATTTCACATGTTTTTATTTGCACGCATAGATAGGTCCTGCTAAGTGGCAGAGGGATGGAGTTCCGATGAAATTGTTTCTCAACGCACATACAACCCTCATATTGCAAAAGCCATGGAAATTATAGGCTCAACACATCCATCTACCCACCTATCATCTAGATGAGGTGTTTGATATGCAGTAGCCCTTGTCTCCTTCAGTTTGAGGCCAGAGTGCAAGATCATTTTCATTGCTCTTCTGTATACAGCAGTGACAATATTCCATTTCAAATGTTTCCATCTAAAGTAGTGGGTGATTATCAACAACATCATAGCACCATATCCTCTTGTTATACTTATTTTAGTACATGAGGAAATAAAATAAGTGTGACTTGCCAAAAGTCATGTAGGCAGTCCATGGCAGTGAAGAGAACTGAATGTAGATCTCCAGCTAGTGTGTTACCCATCCTACTCAATTATCCTTTAAAAAAACTATAAAATTCCTAAGAACATGATGTTTTCCTTCCTTTCTGATGATTCAATGGATCCTGTATTCCCTCTTTCTTGCCTTCACAGGTCACCAGGCTATGCAAACAGCTTGTTCCACACAACCAAAAAAGACAGCTTAGAAAACACATGTTGCATTTGGCTGGACTGAGATCGTACATCTTGTTAAAGTATAGAGGCTGATGATCGCTTGGGCCCCACTGATTTTCTTTCTGACCTACGTGGACTTTTTGATTAATATCTGACAATGCTCTTCTGTAGTCCTGGCAGGGTTGGTTGCATACCATTACTAGCTCACCCATGTTTTTGTTGGGGAAAAGCTATTGGATGAAGAGCAAATCCATTAATGATAGAGACTCACATCTTCTCTGCAGAAAGGAAGAAAGGACCTGTCCCATGAGGCTGCATTCAAACATCTCCTCCATAAAGAAAAACATTAAACACTGAGCTGTGGTAAACAACATAGTCTGGCAGAAGAATATTAAAAGCAGATGAAAAATCACCTCTACTACCTCTTTTATTTAATAATGTACCTACTGCAATTCAAGAAGTGAAAAGTGTGTGAAGTGTTGGGATTAAACCTATGAAATACAATGAGAAGTAACCAGAAGCTAAAAATCAAACAGATACTGGGACTAATCAGGAAAGAATGGGGAACCTCATACCTACAACATCATATAAACTCGTGATGAGCCCCATCCTGCAGCGTAGTTAGTGGCAGTCACCTCACCGCTGAGAGGACACACCAAGGTGATAACAACAGTGAGGATGAACAGACCTGTGGAAACGTTTCTGTAAACTGAAAGTCTATGACGCCAAGATTCCCCAGGAAACATGACAGATTTCTATAAAATCATGTACAGCAGATACATGGCGATACAACGGTTTCCCATTTAATAAAATAGGAAATATGGATGCCCCAAGGAAATTATCGAGAAGCAGATTTAAAAGAAATTTAACAAAAAATAAGTGCTCTTCTACATAGCACATAACTCCCATATGGAACTGCTTGCTCCAGCATGTCGTAAAGGACAGCAGTAAGATTAGTTACAAAAAGGGATACTCACATCTATAGAAAAAGGAGGTCCAGACATACGTTGGACCAGACACAAAATGACTTATGCCTCTTATTTTCAGAAACCAGGAGGCTCTGTGAGGGGCAGAATCATGTTACACCTGACTTGTGCTATATTTTTCCCCTAGTCATCCGTATCTGGTGGGTGATGGAGCAGAGACAGGCTAGTGATGAGATGAATGATTTCAGCAATGCAGTACAGCTCTTGCAGTGGAGTTGTCAGACCTCCTGGCTCCTCTAGCACGATCTACTCCTAGAAGCACGTTCTACTGAACGTGCTTCCAGCCACGGCACAGTGCAGAAGCTGCTGTTTGCACTGGCTTGTCTTCTCCTTAAAATGGATAAAGAACAACTGCCATCGACCAGGGAGTCTCATCAAGAAGCCTGCAGCCCCTAGCAGATACCAGCTGAAGTGGATCTCAGGTACTGTTTGGAGTGCATGAGAAGGCTGTCACCTGGGGCCTCCTCCATCATCTCTCCTTATCACTGTGTGTGAGGTCAATGGTGAAAAGAATGAGTCATGTGGCTACGCTGACAGCGACGTCAAACTGCCAGGGCTCAGTTTAGGAAGGAGCAGGAACAAACAGCAGTCTGTTTGTAAGGGTGTCTCCGTGAGGGAGTAATTTCTCCCCTTCCCTTGCAGATGATGTAATTCAAGCTTTCAGTCTTCCAAGAAGTGGAGACACGTGGCTATTCATGTCATTCTAGGCACAACCATTTCATTAAGCAAGGATACAAATCATATGAATTAGGCACAGGAATTCCTGCTACATTTATATGATTTGTGTTTATGCATGTAAAGCACTAGCATGGATATTTTTGGCAAATGAAGGAGAATATAAATTAAAGTACATATTAATCACACATTGTAGCTGCAATCTAAACTAGCAGGTATGTTCATTTTATATATGAACATATTCTTGAAGCTGCAGGATACTAATTTAAAAGACAAGCAATTCAAAGCTTCCTTGGTTGACACTGCAGGTAATGAGATTTTTTTCCCCTGGCATCTTGTGTTTCATCTTACCTCGTAACTAAATAATTTAGTGTATTTTTAAATATATATATAAGCATTCTAACAGTAAGCAGTGTATGACCTACTTATTTTAGTTTCCAATTTAAAAATAGATATTCCAGGAAAAAAATATTTTCTACGCAATTGTCAACAGAAGGAAGTTGATTTAATCCATGAAACAAAGACTTGTGAAGGTGAGATGCATGCACCAGTAATCATGAGAAATCTTTTGAACTGCCGTACTAATTCTGAGAAAGGAGTTTTCAATTAAAAAACATCTCCCATGTGACTCTTATCAGTCGCTAAAGCACATGACAGCTTCAGCCAGTATCAGTGTGATGGCTGTGACAGGTCACCCCGCAAAGGATGTTGAATGTGCAACTTGTACATAATTGGCTTGATTGCAGGTATTTGCATATATATAAAACACAGGATGATATGAAGACTTCCTCAGCATGAAATGGAGGTGGCTGCATTCTCCATGCATGACCAAAGCTGTGAGGACACTCAAAGACTTGAATGTAATGAGTGTCTTTATCACTTTCACAACCTCTGCTGAGTGCACAAATAGACTGATAGGAAGTAATGGAAGCTGGATCATCTTCAGGTTTTATTACTACTACATATTTACTCTGTCCATACTCCTCTTCCCTCCCACTGGAAAAAAAAAAAAAAAAAGTCAGCTGAGTCAATTATAAAGGATTTCCAGGCTGTTGGCAAACGGTCCAAGTGCTTAAATTACAAGAGGCTTCTAAAAGGCCCTTTGAAGTCTGCAGAGGAAGTCTCCAGAGCCTCCACGGCAGCACCTCTGAAAGCACACCTGTGGACAGGGAGCATGACCGCTCTGCAGGAAAACCACCCGAGGAACTGGTCAGAAGGTTGGAAGAAAAAGAAGAAGAAGAAAAAAAAAAAAAAAGTGGTTAAATACAGTGGGTAGCCAGTCTGGAAGTCCCTCTCTCCCTCACTGCTGAGCTATGAGACAGCTCAGGATAAGTCCCATGCTACCTCTGAAACACTCAGGCACAGAATCGCTGATAAGGGAAGTTCCACGTCTGAGAAAGGCATCCCATAAGCAAGCCTCCTTGCTCTTTCCAAAAACAAGAGCAGGCTGGGAAAACCTTTTTCTGCTGCACAATTTCTGCTTAAACCAAAAACCCCCAGCAAACCGGTAAGAACTTACATTGTTTTTTGAGCAGGCAACATTGAGGAAGGTATAATTATCTGAAGCCAGCGTATGGAGCCCTGCAATGTGTGCAGAAGGGGCTTCTTGGGAACTGCTGATTTAGAATAAAGCTCTGACAAGGAAAGGAAATCCTTCCCTTGCTGCTTTATACAATCCACTGACATGGCTTTTTAATTTTCTGGAGACCCACAAGCCTTCACGCCCACAGGCAGACGTACTCTATTCCTGCATATGAAGCACAAGTTCAAGTATCTTTGCATCTGGCTGCCTATGCCAGTGCCTACGTTAATATCGTAAGAGTCACTGAGGGCAGAACTATTCAAAAAAAGGAAACAGTTGAAAATAACCTGATTGCATTACATGGCATAGTTTGGAATGAGCATGTTTAGGAAGCATCGATGTGTGCTCAGAGTTATCTGACACTGGAAATAGAACTAAAAGAAGGTAGAAATGAACTGGAGTTGGTTGCACTGGTATTACAGCACTTAAAAAAAAATTACATCTCCTTCCTGCATGTGGGATAGATGGTGTTGGATCAGGATGAATTTTTTCTGCATTACAGAATTTAAAAATGGTACACATCACAAACTTAAAATCCATGGGATTTAGAGTATTTCTAGAATATATAGATTCGTTTGATATAGTTTGCCAACCCCTTCTACATTTTACTTGAAAATGTAAAATACAAGCCACAGAGGAGTGGGCAAATATCGTAAAATTAAAACTACAACTACTGCCAAGTTCAACAGAGTTTGATTTTGAAAAGACAGAAACCTAAAAGCCCCATCCTGGGTTTTCTTGTTAAGAAAGTCGAGTGATTTTCCAGGCTGCACTGGATTTAAGATTTTAACAAAAATATGCCAGAGAGCAGTAAGAAGGTTACAGTCAGGAACACTGAAGTTTCTAAGCAAGCAAAAGAAAGCTACAAACCATTAACAAAATATTTGTCTAGAAGGTTTAAAACAGAGAGCATGCATTTATCAGACAGTGAAGCATGATTTCCAGCCTACACTTCAGAAACAAAACAGTAAAGCATTTCCAAAATGTCTCACAACTAACATCTACCCAGAAACAAAAGGCGAAACCGTGCAAAGGGATGCCCTATCTCTCTGGGGATTTATTATAAAAAGACATTGGGGTGAGTAAGCAATTAAAATAAATGCTTTAGGTAACCTTTTTTTCAGTCAATGGTTTCGGAAACATGAAGTTAAATGACACTTCAGAAATTGTTTGACCTCCCCCATTTCTGTGCAAGACTAAAATAGAAGCGTACGGTTCCAGAGTTGTCTCAGAAACACTATTTTGCCTACACAATTTTTGACTTTTTATTGCAACGCAATAAAAATAACCTCTTATCTAATATAGAAAAAGGATGCAGAAGTATTTCAGATAGTCACTAACGCTTCTTACAAGTGGCTCACTGCAATAAAATGTTAAAATGGGAATGCATGATGCAATTTTACACGGTGAAGAACTGCCCACCTGCCAGCTCCTTCCGCAGAGAGGACCACGGAGTCAAAACAAAGCCCAGGAATTTTGCAGGGGGAAAAATCAACTAGCACACATTGAAATTAAAAAGTACGTTTGCGTGGTGTGCACGTGTTTACACATCTAAAGCTCTAAAACTGCTTCAATAATTGTTCAAAACTGCAATTTCACTTTCCCCTTTCAAGCGCTGCGCCGTGAGCAGGTCGAGGTACCCCTCCTCACAGTCACAGCCGGGGTCTGGCAAAAGCCCGCGCCAGAGCCCGACACAAAGGTTTTCGAGCAAGCCGGGCAAACGTCAACGTATGCCTTTGCTGTATGCTTGTGCATGCACACGTAGTTGTTCTGCTGGGAAATTAAACTAAATAAGAAGTTTAGTGCATTCTGCCTGTGCAGCCTCCGGCAGATTCAGCAGTGGCTGCGGAACAGCAGTCTCCAGCGGCATTTGCAGCACTTCGTGTACAGGATCGGGGCGTGAGCTCCGGCACGGGGCTGCTGATGGAGCCAGCTGGCAGGCTCTGGCACGGTGGCGGGGACGGGTGGGATGACAGCATGGCACAGGGCTCACTTCCACCAGACATGGGGGATGAGGCACCCTGTTGAGGTTTAACCCAGCAGGCAGCTAAAGACCACACAGCCGCTCACTCACTCTCCCCCTCCCCAGTGGGATGGGGGAGAGAATCGGGAAAGAAGATTAAAATTCGTGGGTTGAGATATAGACAGTTTAATAGGACNACCTGGTTCTGCTCCTTCTAGCACTAAACAGCACCTCACCTGCCTCGTGCCTTTTTCAGGGTACCAAACACAAACGCAGAAATCCTTCCTTACCAAGCTTCAATGCAGCCCTCATGTTCCAACCCTTCGAACAGGGGGACAAGACCAGCAACACACAGACATACACAAATAATCCTGCTGTTGGGCCAGGGAGAACCAAAGGAGCCCAACCACCAAGCACTACACGGCCAGAGATGGCCAGCTGGCTCCAGCAGGACAATCCCTGCCCCTGCTGCAGTTCACCATGCAGGCAGCACCAGAAAAGAGTGGGCAAGAATTTACAGTCATTATCATGGAAATTTCCCACAGCAGCTTTTACCATGGGGTAACAATAGGGTCCTATGAGAAATTAAAGCTTATTTGAGCTGGGTGATTTGCCAGCTTGGAACACAATGGACCTCTTTAGCAAAGGCAAGGTGTAATTTGCACCTTTCTGCAACCGGGAAGAATGGTCCTTTCTCCAGAGCCTACGTTTAACTTAGGGCACAATAACTGGGGGATGCAACAGCCCTGGCAGGAATGCACAGCTCCCTCCATCACACACAGGGGGTAACCTTGAACCACAGGCCAGAGAAATGATAGCTTCTGCTAGGAACAATGCTGCCTTCATTGCCCCAAAACTGATGGCTTCCTGTGACCCAGCACAGGTTTCTCCCTTGCTGTCACATGAGACAGAGCCCCAGTGTGCCCATTCTTAGCATGACCTTTCCCAAACAGAAGCCCAGTCAACTTGTGGAGTCTCCAAGTCCACTGTCTCTGTTGAGGGCATGGGGAAAACAAGGAGGACACCAGCTCCCAGCCCCACTGTGAGTGCCTGATGTCACTGGTGGGATTTGGCCCGTGCCAGTCCATCCCGGCTGCAGCTTTGCGGAGTTGCACCATGGAATAAAAACACATGGAGTCATTGCACACTGAAGTAAACAAGGACTGGAGCTGCTCCCTGCAGTATTGCTTAGAGCCTAGGTGAGGAGAAGAGTAGGAAGAACCCCTCAGCATCTTCCCTTCCAAAAACCTCCTCAGAAAAAAATTCCAAATGGTCAGAAATGTCCAATGGAAAATGAGAAGAAGGAGAATTATGTGGGCATATAAACCCCATAACCCAAAGTCCAGCAATATCCAGTTGTGCTAGGAGAGTCCCACCTTCTCCAGGAGCTGCGACAGGAACTGGGGAATCATCACAGGACTTCTCTAATCATTCTTCTGCTCTTTGGCTTTTCCCTGTGCTTTTCACCAGCGAGAACACTCCAAGACGGGTATTTGTATACCTGATATATTATATTTGCATATCTTATATTAGCTTTTATTTCTTCTGGTTGGGTTGCCTTTACTTTCCCCATTTGACAGGTACCAGAGGCAGGGAAAGCCCAGTGACCTAAGGGGCAAGTCCATCAAAGAAGGGGCAACACAGCAACGACAGGCGATTGCTCTAATTCAGCTCCCGCATACAGCAGACATTAATTCAGTACAGTTAAACTTATGGGAATCCTTATCAACAACATCCAAAAGCTCCCTGACATCATTTGGACTGATGCTGATGGACTCAAAATTGAGGCGAGGCTAACCAAAGGTTTACAGTCCTTTTCTGACAAACCTGAACCTGATTTGTTCAATCTGTGCTATGTCCGGTTTCTGTACTGAATCAAACAAAAGCTGCAAATTTGGGAGAATTTAAATTTGCTTTCATTCAATTCCAGACTGAAACAGAGTAGATGAGCGTATATAAAGTGGAAATTATTCATTTCCAAACATCCCTGCAAAGGCCGCTCACCCCTCCAGCTGGCTCTGCTCGGAAGCCCTCGGGAACTACCATGACAGAAGTCCCACCATGTGACACAGCCTCCATCAGTCACAGT
>VZTL01075849.1:0-23548 GCA_013400535.1 Scopus umbretta
GGGGCGGGGGGAGATAAGAGACGAAGAAGGGAAGGGGGGAGAGAGACACAAATATACCTCACCTATCTTAGCTCACTTAAGTCTTTGCTACACTCTAAGTCTCACACAGCCTTCACGAAATACAGCGGTATGAAGACATTTCTGTCGGTCCATTACAAAACAGCCTTATCATCTGGCAACAGAATTCCTTAAGGATTTGGCACTCAAAATGGCACTACTGAAAAGCATATTGACTGGACACTTCCCAAACTTCAGTTTTGTCCCTTCACAGTTTCTGTGCCAGAACAAACCCCTTTGAATTTTTGAAATAGTTCACATTTTCACTGGTTTGGAAACAATTATAGGTTTCAAGTTACTACCATTAATTTGACTCTGTCTGTCCATGTCACCTTTTTTAGTGTGTACTGTTCTTCCTACACCTGGGGAGTCAGAACAGAAACTTCAAAATCTTTAAGCTACTGCAGTGGAGGAAGGAGAGGACTGACATGGAAGGAGCTAAAAAGACATTCAGGGAGAAGCCACATGAATTTCCGGAGGTTACACGACATAGATTTACGTCATGTAGATTTAAGAGTTGCTATGCTAGAAAACCATTCGGTTTCACAATATGTTTCATGCAACATTTGTTTAACTATTTTGATGCATCGTTAGCACAGGCATCAAAACTGAGGTTTTCCAAATCACTAAAGCTTCAAGCAGGTGAACTATAATTATACCAGCTTTAAGGCTGCCTTCTTATTTTTTTTCTGCCATCTGCTTTATTTCTGGCACTATCACTCTACCCATGCTGTAGAAGTCGGTAAAGCTCAGTAGTTTAATCTAGAACTCTGATGGCTGGTACTCCAATCCCATACTCTTGCCTGCATATTTCCTTCCATTCTTTTTCTTACAGTAGCAAAATAAGTCTACTACATTTCTCCCACTACACCCAAAAATTCAGTGTATTCTCATTTCAGCAACTGGTGTCTCTATTGGAAACCAGCAACAATATGAGAGATTAAGGAGAGTGGGAAGAGTGGCAGCAATAGGACCAGAACATAAAGACCTCTCATAAATACCTCCGATGAAGCAAAAAGTACCACTATGCCAAATGCTGCTGCCCCACAAATCTCTGTATCCCTGAGGTCAGCATACTGTGTCACACATGGACTACAGGAACTTATCCACGTAAAGCCATACTTGAACAATCATGGTTACTGCAATATCTTTTCATATCCAAGGAATGCTAAAATTATATGAGATCGATTTCAAATTATCAGAAGTGTCTCTCAGATGCATGGTATTTTAGAAACTTGTGTTGGACTGCTTTTTGCCTTACCCTTTCCCTTCTTCTCTCATGAAATAACTCACCACAGTGATTCTCAGGATGCCTTAAAAAAAATGAACTCAACATATTTCATAATTCCACAGGATTTCACAACAATCAAATGATTTTTTTAGTAAGTAATTTTGTCTGTCATTTTCAGTGAAAGCAAAAACTATCTTTCAGAATGACAAATGAAGCAAAGTAACGTAAAAACTTAAGGAATTTCATAAACACATTCTGTCAGCGGTATCTGCTACTGGTAGAGTTTACAGTGGGAGAAAAAGGGACCCTTCAGAGCAGATCCTTACAAATTCCAATTACGCTTGTGGTTTTTGGAATGTATCTCATACATTTTGGCAAAGCTTCACTCACCATGTAGATTTCCAAAGTAATGCACTGAGCAAAACAGGTGTATGAACCGTTTCATGAAGTAAAATTCTATGAGCAATTAGCTGCTGAAGTGTCATCAGTCAGATACTGAGAGCTCTTTCACGTGCATTGTCACCGCACTCTTAACAAATCCTCAATGTAGTCATTAGGGAGGAAGAAAATTGAGACTTATCTCAACAGAAGAGGCACACAAAGCATTTAGAAAAAGCTGCACACAAAACGTGGTGCAACATGAGTTCAATTATCTCCTTATGCTACAGTATGAGCATGCAGGATGTGAAAATAGAAGGGAAATTGTACAAGCACTAAGATGCAGTCTGCACAATATAGAGAGCAGTTAGGTAAAGGGCATAATAAACCATATCTGAGCACAGTAGTGAAGAAAAAAAAACACAAAAAGGTGTGAGAGCGAGGCACCTGAGGGCACCATGGCCTGGAAAGCAGTTGTGTTTGGACAATTACATTGGACCTCAGAGGAAAAGTCTTTATTGGCATAAAATGGCAAAAAAATCTGTTAACTTTTTAAAGCTTTTTTTTGAATTCTGGTGCTCACTTTATTTTATTTAACATTTAACATATTTAAATAAAGACTGATAAGTAAGCCTTTTACAATCACTATATATCAACAGGTAATAAACACTTACAGTATTTATCAATATTTGAAAATTCTGACAGCAATTCAAAACTTTTGTAAATTACGCTGAAAAGCCAGATGCCAGAATCACACCCAGTCACTCCCTAGTGCTATTCAAGCAGTGGTAACTACACTCTACTTTCTTAGGTCCTTATATTGTGAAAGCAGTATGCAGCAGAAGTAGGATCAGAGGTCTAAGTACATTAAGACACACGGGTTCAGTCTCAGCTGGGCATTAGACTTGGTGTCCATTTACACACTAAAAACATTAATTTGGGTGGAAAAAAGAAAGGTTAACCTGCAATCGAACTCTAGCAGAGATTGCTCAGACTCTCAGTAGAGCAGTTCTTTTTTCAGTAGCAATCAATCTCGCTGTTCAACACTGTCCAGGTACGGCTCAGCAGAATATTTACGGAGATGTGCAGCATCTTTTTGGAACTAATATAAAATGTAAATAGAAATTGTAGGTTCAAACTTCTGAAATACTTATATTTAAATAAGACCCAGCTTTGGATAAAAATACTACAGTGAGGTCTCCATGTCCTGGGGCATGGGGGACAATGGTTTAGTTCTGCATATCGTTTCCTGCTGTTTTCCGAGTACAGCCAGGGAGAAATTCTATAAATTCGTCTGGAAAATTCCTGCTTCATAACTGTAAGTAGACAACATGAATTGATACAAACATTTTATTGGCCAAGTTCGCAAAAATGCCAAGTGTTTGTTCTCAAGCAATAACCCCAGCATAGCTAAAATCATGTTGAAACCATGATATGCAAAGCTGTTTTCCAGTTCTTTTCAAGATATTCAAAGTGCCAAGTATATTCATGAATATTGATTAGCATGAACTAGGATCATCAGTCCAATTTAAAATGACATCTGACTAAAAGTGGCTCTAGTGGCTCTAGTAATCTTCTGTAGAATCTCCATCATCCTAATCTTAAGGCACCTGCAATGTATCTAGAACCAATTCAGACCAATTTAGATGCCTGAATGACATTAAGCAACAGAAGCCTCTATAAAGTCCATGGAGGAAAAGAAAAAGACATTTCTAAAAAGTCTGAAGAGATTTACCACAGAACCCTACAGATGTCTGAAGTGCTTTCTGAAGGAGCCTGTCTCTCTCCAGGGACTATTAACATATTTTATGTATACTAGCCTCCTAGCATAGGCACCTAGAATTAGGCTGTGAGAATACACTATTTTTCCTTGCAAACAGACACTTTGTAATCAAAACCACTGAAGCTGTGTTTTCTTTTAAAAAGTTGAGAAGGCAATAAAATACTTCCTTCACATCTCTGTTAATATGAGACTTTTGATCTTTATGCTTCTGTCCTGTGGCATCTTTATTTAAAAAAAAAAAAAACAAAACCCCAAAAAAAACCCCACAGGAAATGATCTTCACGTAACAAGCAATGTGTTTACTGCTTCCAGCACAGAAAACCAGCCACTTATTATCTCTGATAGTATAAGCTTTTGCTTTATTCTCTGCTAGGCCATCACTACACAGTGTAAGCAATGCTGCTTATAGGTGTATGCAGAACAGCACATGATAATGCAGAATGAACTTCACACTACTGAAGACTACATCAATGCCACCTTCAGAAAACTTTCCAAAGTGGCAGCGATGGCAGGGCAGAAGGAAGGCTGAAAAATTAGAATCTTCACTGCTCCCATTTTTGCACAGTTTGCCCAGCAGTTGCAAATACCCTGCTTCCTAGTTTGATCACCAATTAGTCCTGCCTTGAAACACTGCTGCGGTATCCAAGGATCTCCATTAGGGTATGTCCTCCCTGTCAAATACCTCCATAAAAGCAGAAATATTAAAAATACAGGTCTTCCATGCACATCTGATAACTCAGCTACTTAAGCAGATGTTCCGGTATTCAGCATCAAACTGGTTAAAACATGTTTTGCATCCGCATTACAAACCTCACATCTGGTACATAAGCAAATGTGTTTGGGTAACCAGTAATGATTTCATCAGCCTAGCTTAAAACAGTATCTGGCTAAAAATGCCTCCTGTAAAATTTTGGGTGGAATCTCCATATTCTTAATCTTTATGTACCTGCAACGCAAAGTCAGTTCAGTTAATCAAGACCTGACATACCATTAGACTCTAACCAAACACATTAAAAATGCAGATGGCAGCTCTTCAAATAGAATCTGGTAAAGAACAGTATGAAACATTTACAGCTTTACACGGCTCTTCAAAAATGTCTGCTTTCCCCAACACATTAGTCACTTCTGATCACTCTGTCAGTATAACTTCACCGTGGCACGCTGCGCTGACATACAGCTTTAAGTTAGAATGAAAATTTCTTTGATAGTTTTCTAAGAGTATGGACTTTTTTTTAATCATTTTTAAATAGACAACATAAAGGTTTGCACAGGTATCTTAGATTCTTTTGGGATTTTGTTTAAATCCAAGCTATTTAATTTAAAAATACTATTATAGAGAGAACATATATAGCTACAAACAATTACAGGAAAGATATTAAAATAACCTGTAAAAACTTCAAAATTAAATTAAAAATATTTCAATTTACTTTTGTTGTTACAGAAAAGCAAGCCATTCGAAAAGGTAACCCACAAAATACACATGAGGGGAAGTAGGGCACAGTCCTACTGTCAACAGCGCTGCTACAAACTCTTCTTAGGGCTAAAGGAACACAGGTTCTAGGGCAAAATTATGTAGCAATATTTCAAGAGATTTTGAAGACTGATGAAATCAGAGATCTTTAGAGATATGGCAAAAAAAAAGACTGCAGGAACTAAAAAAAAAATTAACAACTGAGCTTAATGAAGGCAGGAAAACACAAAACTGAAAACTGACTGATGGCACAGATCATTTGTCATCCGAATGACAATCAGTTCCTCTTCAAAGAGAATAAAGGAAGAGGTGAGGATGCAAAAGGCAGTATTAGTATGGCTTGCTGGGGAAAACAGACCTAGAGAGGAAGACTAACGGTATAAAAGCATTTTCAAGAGTATCACTGTATGGAGAACAGACTAACAACTAAAAGCATTTAAAACAAAAAAGAAAAATAAAGATGAACATTTGCTACCTTTTTTCCTAATAATTTTGTGATTTTTAGTATTCTGAGGTATTACAAGGAGGTCGTATTTTCAGACCTGAAAAAGGGAATAAAACAGACAGTGGTAATTACTCCCCAAGCATTATAGATGATAGAGTTGCAGCTTCTAACACTACCTCCTGCTCTCCATGCCATGCCTGGGCAAGGAACTGAAAGACATCCCCACAGCTGTGTGAGACTTCAGTTAGGCAAAGCTCAGCTGGTTGAGGCTCCCAACTTCACTAAACATCAGCAAATACCCACAACCAAACTGACAGCCAGTAAAAACTGTGCAACTAAATCTGATAAAAACATCTAAATCGTGGGCAGGCATCCACATCTATTGATTGCCCCACTTCAAAATATCAGTGCAATGTTTGGTCTTAGTTTCTTGTAGCTATTCAGACAATACTTGTGAAAGAGCCATCTGAAGTTTTCCTATGCAGAGCAGTTACGCCCTAGCTGATGGCCTTTTCAGGATTAAATCTTGTCTGCCCCGTAACATGTCCCATGCAACCTACCTGTTCAAGCTACGCCTCTATAAACCTTCAGCCTTGGAAGATGCTACTCATCCTCCCATATACTCACCTTTCAACTGCACCTATATGGCAGACCTTAGACTTACAATCTCACACTCAATATATCACTGCCTTTGATTCGATCTTTTTAATCACACGGAGGTTCAGTCTTCTTTTTTTTTGGCTATCAGTAGCCAATTCACACAGTATCAAAACTGGTGAGACTCCGAGATGATCTATTTCACGACTCTTCCAGACCATGACTTCTTGATGACATCTTCTTGTTCCTGGCACGAGCACCAGTGTTCCATGCTGAACTTGATGTACAATTCAGCCACTATCTCCTGCTGAGTCTCGTACTACATTACTTATAACTGCATAATAAATGAAGCTGATCAGAGCCTTCAAGACAATGTTTTTCTGGAAATATAGAGAAGATGATAGGAAGGGGAAAATACAACACTACAAAAAAAACAGGCAAGAAATGAACAGAGGAGCAAGGGAACATAGGTACTCAAGGCAGGTAAGCTTTTCACAGGTATTTTGGCTGGATAGCATCTTCAAGCAATATAGTTCTATAAGTGTTTATTAAAAAAAGAAAGGAAGGAAAAAAGCTTCAGGAAAATAAATACAGTAGGGACTCTGAGTGAGGCAAATCAGAATGCTGCTTGGGGTCTTTGCTTCAAGTCCAAAGGGTCTTTTTTTATTTTCTATATGAAAAGCAGAAAAGAAAAGAAAAGAAAGTGAAATAAATAAATAAAGGCTTCCAGTTTTAGGCACACACACACAGAAGCCTTCGCACACACATTCACTCTCTCACACAGACAATTTCAGAAGGGACTGAACTTCAGTCTACAGTTATTAATCCTGCAATCTTACTATGAGTCTGTATCACAGCTGTTTTACTTAGCTCCCTGTATAGAATCATAGAATCATTAAGGTTGGGAAAGACCTCTGAGATCATCTAGTCCAACCGTCAACCCAACACCACCATGCTTACTATATATTAGTCTTTGTTATGAAAACACCTCAAAAAGTTTTCTCATTGCTGAACATGCCTACAACAACACATTTTAAGACAAAATCTTCTAAATATGCCATTTAATATTTTTAATACGCTCAATATGTTTTCAGCAGAGAACGTCAAATTTCTCCCTGTATATAAGAATTCAAATCTTTTTACTATTTCACAGACTCTTAGCTTGAATTTCTATTTAATCAATGTGTTTATTACAACAAATTATGACTGCAGACACATTTCATGTTTCTGGACGAAGTCAGCATACAAAGTAGAGTAACAAATTAAGTAATGACTGCAGGTATGACTTTGCTAGTGTGCAGGTAAAGATTACTAAAGAAATAAAAACACATCAAAAGTAATATTCAAAAAAAGAACAAGGCAGGTGCAAGTGATACTTTAGAAAAATAAGACTGAGAATTTCCAGAAACAAAGAAAAATTTTGAGATAAGACATACAAATATGACATCTCAATTTAAAAGATTAATGAAAGGTGATGAAATTTCATATACTTAGAGTTCAAAACTTAAGTAGCTAAACCAAAGATCCTTCCAAAAATATATCTATATATAATGGTGGCCTCAGACACTCAGCTTCTTCAACTCCTAGAACAAGGATTCTTTAGAGTAAGTTTGTTTCTGTTGAAGAATGTTGCAAAAGTGCAGAAGTACAGCCACTAAATGACTACAGCAAAAAAAAAGAATTACCAGCAATGAAATACAGGAGTCCCCAGCTGGTAGATTTTAAGCTACAGGGATGAGGAAGAACATTTAGTGAGCTTCAAAATGCGTACTGCATGCCACCAAAACAAAATGTGGATATAGTCAAAAGGGGGTTACTTCATAAAATGTACCTAATCTGTAATTTTTAAAGAATGACAGTTCTTCCTGTGAGGGAAACAGACTTACCAGATACAGAGATTTAATAACCATTTTGAAAAAATACTTTAAAACTATTATTAAATAATAATAATACGTAATTACCATATATTGCCTTGTCATAAAAATAACTGAGAGCCAGATGGACCAACACAATAGAATTCTCAACATCTAACCTCCAACCACAGTCAAATTTAGAATCAGCAAATGTCCAAAAGCTTTTCTTAGTTCATGAATATGTGACAACCTCTATGAAACAAGCAGATTATCTTTCCATTTGTACCAGACAGATGTTAGTAACAAGCAATATATTAGTTACACAGAAGTATCTTGACCCTGAACGTATCCAAATGCATTCACTTAGATTATGTCCTTACACATCAGACAACACTGAATAGCAAAACCAGCCCGATACTGGCCAGTAACAGTCCCGTGCACTGCCCCGCATTGCCTTTAGTGGTCTTGCCCAAGCCAGCACCGTGCTGTTGGTTCTTCTGTCCCTCTGCCTCCAGCCCTTTGTCCTTTCCTTTCCACTTCAGCCCATGCCTGCATCATCCCCCGGCTCCAGCCGGCTCAAAGGGAAAGAGCTAGGGTCCCAACCTCCACCAACCCCCACAGATGTCTCCTTCTCCAAAGAAAGGTGATGGAACAGCATGGCACAGCCATGAATTGCAAAGGCCAGCAGGTCCTCACTTGGTGCGCAGCATAGCGTTGTGTGCTGAGAGCATCCAACAGAGAAGGAGAGAGAGAAGTCCTGTCTGGACAGATTCTAATCCAGTAAGATCAACTCAGCTGGGGAGAAGGGGGAGTTGTAAGAAAGGAGAAAGAGACCTTCATGTCCAAACACAGCCCCAAAACTGCCACTCTTCTGTATTACGACACCTGATACTATAATGTTATAAAAAATCCAGTGCCTTTGTCTACCACTGCTGGGTGCTTACAGAACAAAGATTCAATATAATCAGCACAGTGCAGTTACCCATCAACTGGGGACCTAATGAGAGTCAGATTCTCTCTTTTTGTGGAATAATGTTCTAGACAACATGTAGAAATCAGCACCAACTATTATGGTAATAGGATGACAGGGAAGTTGAAAGTATTGCGTGGCAGCAGACTAACACTAAAGAGAAGGCAGCTTTCCCACTCTTCAAAATTCCTCAAAAGCAGAGAGCAAGTTTTAGTCAGTTAAAGAAATTTAAAGAACAAGAAGAATTGCCTCTGACATACACTCAGTTGAACAAAACTCTACAAAGTTAAGAAACCCATGCTTTGAAAACATTCTGAGTTACACTGAGAAGGCAAAGGAGCCATTTCAGTACTTCTGTCTGAGCTTAAAGACAGGAAAGTGCAGCAAAGGTGGGTATAAGCATAGGTAGACACACTGCTCTCAGGCCGTACTTTTCTCTTGAAAAGTATTCATTTTCTGCAAGCGACACCTCTCAGCTGGTTAAAGCAAATATGAAGTAACATCATAAAAATAAGAGAATAATCTAGACTTCTAGGAATTTTCTCCCTTAAATCACGTGCCTCAGAATACCTGCTTATGGGAAATTGTTTTGTCTTTAATAAACACCTGAGTTGAAGTCTTCGTATTTGCAGCAAGCAGATGAAGTATATGAAAGCACTATGGTAAGAATACGTACACAAGTATGAAAAACATTATTAAAACAAAAATAAATGAAGCTGAGACAATTCAGTATTGGAAGTCCCTGTCTGAGAAGCCAGAAATATACATTTAACCTACAACCACAGATGGTTTCATTACTTTTCACACTCAGGACAGGATGTTATATTTTAAAAAGCTTCATTAAGCCTGTACTATTTTTATTTTATTTTACTGATTTTTCAAATCTTTGTTTATTGCTGGAAAGAGCACTGAAACCCACCCTCCTCGGGACTCACATGTCTTTGAATGTTACACCTCTGTAGTTTCACTCCAACTGTGCTAGAAATTATTTTCAGCTGGCCCAGAGGCATTGTCGAATGCTCTGCGCTGCCATGGGCAAGACCAATATTTGATAGCTAACTTAGGATTCCTGCTGCCTGAACTGGTAGAGAACAAGCATGCGGTAGAAGTGATGAGCTTGTTCTCCCGAGGGTAGGGTGCCAGCTGCACTATAAAAGACAGATAGTGTGGAATTAATAGTGGCCTCACAAGCAGGCTGTATATTTTGCCTTTCAACAGAAAAAGTCACGCCTTAATGGAAGCTAGAACGGAAGAACGAAGACTCAGAATGCAGAAAAGATGACTGCTAACTAGCAAAATGAATTTAGTTCAGTTTTGTGTACTTCAGTCTCACTATTGCAGGATGCTTTTCAGGTGCCTTAAAGGATAGTTCGCATCTAAATAAGCCTATAATTTAATGACAAACTACTACAGAACTGCTACAGGAAAGTCAAGAAGACAATAGAAGCGAATTCTGTATATGGAAACTTTTGATCGATGCATGCAAGAAGGCAGAAGTGGGCTTATAAGAAGGATGCATAAGCAAGTGCAGCAGAAGCTTTTTTGATGAGCTCAGGAGGTTCCCTCATGGGTACAAAGCTGTGGAAAATAAGACATAACTGTGAAAGAAATGGTCTCCAAATATGTTGACAAGTCTGGAAGTACTGGCAAAGTCAAATTAACAGGCATAACATAAAACTTGATGATAGGAAAAAAAAGCCACAAATGACAAAGCTTAAAGATCAATTTCCTGAGTTTTTGGACCTAACAAACAAACTTGGTCAAAGAAAATCAGTGTAGTATTGATAGTTCATTCGGTTCCACAGATATTTTTCTCCCTCTCACAACCTATTACTGGTCCGCTCACCACATTTGGAAAGCACCCCTGTAAAGCTTTGCAAGGCAAGAGGCCTTGAAAAGAATATAAAATAGGAAGAGATATGAAAATGTAAACCGACTAAAAGAAGGAATTCACTGACTATATTTTGCTTTAATGGAGGCAACATCTCATTTGCAAACAAACAAGAAAAAGAAAGAAAGAAAGAAAGAAAGAAAGAAAGAAATTGCAAAAGTTATGACAGAGGCAAGAAGGTCTAAATAAGAAATTTAACAGGAGGATTGAAGGAAAAAAATGGTTCTGAATGATGTTAAAAAAAAAAAAGACGGTGCAAAAGCTGGTTCTGGTCAGGATGTATGAAGCATGAGGAAAGTAAGAGTAAAAAATAACCCTGAGTCACTGAATCTGAGTGACAAGAAGGATAATGTTCTTGTCATTTGTGATAGAAAAGGAGAGAAGTGGATAGAGTTCTGTTTTGAAATGATAAGATAATTAAAAGACATCATGTTAGAGATCCAGCCTGCAACACAGGATTAGATGGAAGGAGCAGTAACTTTGGTGGAAAGACACATTTACAAGTCATCTGTATAGCCATAATAGTAAAAGCAATGCAAGTGGCTAACTCATCTGGAAACAGAGCATAAAATTAAAAAAAAAAAAAGGAAAAAAAAAAAAAAAAACAAAAGAAAAGAAAAACCCAAAACAAACAAACAAAAGTCCAAGGACACACTGTTGGCAAATAACAAGACAAAGTATGAAAGAGAGAAAGCAGATACACTGAAAAAAACATTGAAGAAGTCATAGGTAAGAGAAGAACGAACAGAGGATTATTTCAAAGTGACCATGGAGATACTAAAATACAATTAAATCCCACAAAACTAGTAACACGACATGTCAGGAGCTAGAACTGCACTAAGAACTGAACATGAGTAGAGCTATTGAGACTACCAGCAGTCCTCTCATGACACAGTAAAGCACTGCACACAAATATAGATAAAGAAACATTGGACGTCATCCAAATACAATTCCGTTGTGTACAAGGAGCTGAACCACAACCAGTAGATCAGTTGCCTTAATACTGATGGTGGTAGTGATTCTCCTCTAGGCTCAAAGGCTGCACTGAGCACCAGTATCAGTAGATGAACTGTAAGAATCAAAGATTATTTCTGTTCCTTCAGTTTTTATGTTCTGGTTTACGATTAAATTTGCACAGAGCATAATTCTGTATGTTGTAGTTTGGAGTTGTACCACTTGCTATTCAACGTAATTATTGGCACTAGATTCAATGTCATAACCAGAGGATAGTACAGTTAAAATTGCTCATGATGACTCCTTAAGACAAGACATTTTCCCAAAGCTTCTCTCTTATCTCATCTGCCTTCTGGATCAAGTGATGGGAAAAGCTGGATTTTCTGCTATGCACAGAGTGGAGCTGGGGTCCTCAATGTTTAAGACCTTTCCAGACCAATTCAGGGAAATTAGTTTTAGCCTGATCTCATGAACCAACTCCTCACACAAAGCGATTGATTCATCATATACTGAAATATGGAACCTATCCCAGCAGTTGTTACCCTAGATAGCACTGAGTTTATTAATACATAAGGATTCACAGTAGATTCTTCAACTCTGTCACTGGGTTTTGTACCGTTTTGTTACTTCTTACGGAGGAACTGGCGCATCACAAGGCTGACAGGATTAAAAGGCTTAAGACGTACCATGCACAGGTGAGGCTGACCAGTGGACCTCCACTCAGGTGGGTAAGAACAGTTCACAATTACTGGCAAAGAACTGTAGGGCTGAAAGGGTCCGCAGGAAGTCACCTAGTCCACTTGTGCTATTCCAGAAGAGGATCAGCCACCTATGCCAGGGAGTTCATAAAGGCTTACACTTACAAAAAGCCCACAGGCTCACCAGAGCATCTATTTCAATGTTTTGCTATCCTTACATTCTGAAGCACTCCTCATGACTAGCCTTAAACTATTTTGCTGTAATTAAAACCCATTACTTCTTGTTCTAGCCACCTGGAGTAAGGTGAACAACCTTGCAACAGCTTTCTAAAGCATTTGAAAATTTATCTAGCCTCTCTCATTCCTCTCTTCTTTAAGCTATCAAATTTTCTAAACTTACTATAACTGCCATTGCCCTTCTACAGACTCTTTATTTTGTGCACATCTTTTCTGAAGTGTCCAGAACTGAACATACTAATCCACATGAAACCTGGACAGTGCTGAAGGATAGTTTCATAAATCTTTTGTAACATACTTCATTTTCATTATCCAATGTTTGCACTTTTTACAACAGTATCACAGCAGTGTGTCATCTTTGGCTGGACTCAATTGCAATCTTAAAACCTTTGTCTAAGGAATTGCTATCTAGATAATTATTCCCCACTCTATTTTGTCAGTGGATTAGTCTTGACTAATGCTAGGCACAGCATTTTTTCTTTTCAGAATGTTTTTCCAATTTCTACCATCATTTTGAGTTACAATGCTGTCCTCTGTTGCTGCTGTCCCCCACCAAGGTTGCTATCATATACACATACACACATTTTCATACACACATATAGAAAAAAGAAATAAGGGAGAAGCCAGTCTGCCATCCACTGCTACTGGACTTCATAAAAAACAAATCCAAAATATGAGAAACACTTTTGCGATTCCACAATCGATAGCAAGAAATAACCTTCCCAGACAACTATCAATGTACAAAACTGGGTAAAGGAATTCACTGAAGAGATTCTTACTACATGTAAATACCTTCCTCTACTTCTCAGGATCTTTATGTTACATCACTCATTCCTTATTAAAACACAATTTAAAGAATACAGAAATCATACAAAAATCATGATTCTCTAAATCTTTCTCTTGAAGCCATGCAACTGCACAGTGAACAATTTGGGTAAGACGAGTACCAGAAAGAGAGAAGATAAAGGAGGTTTGCAGCTAGCCACTAGCATTACTTGGTGCTGCACATGGTAGATGCAGTACTTGGGTAAATCTGTTGTAAACTTCATAACCGAATCCACCTCCAAACAATACACAACTTACAGATTATCTGTGGAATTACTGTAAAATGCTTCAATGTGTAGTGAACCAGATGAGCCAGAAGACAGAACAAAACACCGTAACTAAGGTTAATGTTCCAGCCCAACTGTAAGCTCCCAAAGACGCATCACATGGAAAACCAGTTTAAACAGCCTACAGAATATGCTGCCTTGTTTCTAGATGTATAAATATTCTAAATTTATTATTCAGCACAGGCATGAATAAAATGTTATTTATTCCTTTTGTCTGCCTTTAAAAACTGTTAATTAAAGATTTGCAGGGAAAACTTGCAAATCTTAAATAATCTGCAATATTTTAACCCATGACTGATTTTATGCTGTAGTTGAAGAAGCTATGGGGGTTTTGTCATCTTTAAAAAATGCTATTTATCAAACCAACTCACCTATCTTTTCATAACGTGAAGATTACCAAATGCAAATACTTCACGAGTTACACCACAGATGCTGTACTAATGATGCACCTCCAGAGTACCATGTTACTTCTCAGTGACCCAGGTAAACCACAGTGTCCATAGGTAATGGAAGTAATCCGTTCTTTTTATTGTTGAAATGAGCTTGGCCTATGTGAAAGTTCTCAGAGTAAGAAAACTAGAAAACTAAATAATCCATTTCTTATCCACAGAGCAGGTGTAGCAGGGCTGAGGCAATGGATGCTCCCCTAACTATACTGCCAATTTGTCTCATTTACAGCTGGCTAAGCTAGTTCACACCTTAGCTTCCCTGCTAAAAGAGATTAACAACTGCATGAATTAATGGTAGATTAATGTTATGTGGATATATGGGTGACATTGTAAGAGTTTGACACTTTCTGCTTTGAGTTGTTCTTGACTACTGCAGAAAAGGACAAGCTGATGAACAACTAGTTTCAAGCTAACTTCTCAAGATAGGAAGCTGTTGGAATAGTCATAAGTTCTTTCAGAGGTGGCCTCTCCTATAGCTTTGAGCAAACCTGATAGTGAAAAGCTTTTAGGCAGAGCTTTGAGGGGACACAGAACATGAGATTCTGTGTCAGGAATTAACGAATTCTTGAAATTGTTTGTAAGTTCCCTCTCAAATTTGCTTTAAAATCCTTTGGTTACAACAGAACCCAAATAATAATCTTCAACGAGGAATAAGAAGGTCAAATTAAGATCTCCTGCAGAAACTGACTTTTTGCTCGCCTTTCAGTATTTTTATTAATTACTTGAAAGCAAGTATGAAGCTACAGATGAAAAATGTGTGGGACAAACAAGTAAGGTAGAATGACAAATACAGACGTTGGCAGGACATTCAGACAGGGCAGCATTTCTCAGACCCTGCCACATGCATTGCCAGACAGATGGTGCAAAGATCAAAGTGTGAACCATCCATCCCTCAGAAACCCAGTGCTGGCACAAACAATTTTCAGTTGGTTGTGCTGAGAAGTGAAATCAGACAGGAGTCACTGAGCTGACTATTTAGTAAACTGGATCTGTTCTAATAAAACTAATCTTAAGAGAACCAGAAGCTATTTTAAAGGTCAGATTTCTACAGATGAAGAATGTTCAAGTGTTAGAACACAAGTGGGTGTGACAAGAAGAGAGAATTCCAGGTTAACAGTACATTTACATAAGCAAGCAAGCAAGCAAGCAAGCAAATAAGGCAAAGTTGTGGCAACAGACATATAATTCTTATTTGAAATCAGTCCCTTCACAGCAATCCTTCAAATCTGGCCTGTGGGACGGACTACAGGATCAGGGGATGTTTTTTCCTTAACACTCCAGCATCAGATGGGATTTATAGTATGCCTTCTTAGCCAGCATCCTTGAGAAATTACACAGAAAATACTTGCTCAATTTAGAACCCAAATTAAAAAAAAAAAAAAGTTGTAAGAACCACAGGCTTTCATCTTTGTCTACAAATTAGAGAAACATGTCCATGCACATATACAGCCTATAAATGGCACACAGAAACAGCTGAGAAAGTGTCTTTCTTAGCAACACCTGCATGTCAAACTGTTTTCCCTTTACAAGAACTTCCACATTTCGGGGAAGGTGGGTAAATGCCCCAGAGTCAAGGACTCCACTTCCACAAGCAGAATTCATGCCTCGTACAGCAATCTTAGCAAAGCACAGTATATGTAACGGTGTATGAAGACTACAAGCCACTTACGTTAATACAACCCTTCTGCTGGCACACCAAGGAGAGTCAGGACTGTTGGAAGTGCTCATCAGTAGCCTGGCACTGTAACTACTACAGGAAGAAAAAACCCCATTGAAATGGTGTCACTTCCAAAAGGAATTCAGAAGGCACCAACCACAGCTTTCTGGATGTCAAAGTTTTTAACAGGGAGCTTACTTTGAACCTGAATATTGCTTCACTCGGCAAAAATAAATCACAGACATCAAGAAACTATCCTTTCACCTCAGAAACCTCAACAATGTAAATGAGGTCTTGGTAAAGGTCTCTTCTTTCAGTTTGCAGCTGACCAACTTATCAGGCACCTCCCTCCCTGAAGAGCATAAAGGAAATAATTGCCAAATCAAAGATCTCACATAAAATCAGACTGAAGTCATGTACACAAGCACCATATTTTACACAGGGTGTTGAGAAAGAATGGACTCATGTGGTTACAGCTGCTTTTCTTTCCCAGTCGGTATCTAACTCTTTTTCATAAAACTCATCTGTAACAACAAGCTGACCTGCAGTACTTCGTAGACCTCTTCAGGACTGTCCTGGTGATGCCGAGACATGGGTACCATGGTTAGATACACCTGCAGTGCTCAGATCCCCTCCACGCTCTCACCCAACAGCAGCCTCACAGCGGTCACTCCGATCTCAGCCAGCACAACTAACCCTTTCCTCGCTCTGCTCTGCCACAGACATGGTGACTGTGCTGCCAACCCAACCCTGCCTAAAGCCAACCCAGGACATGCTAAACAACATCTCTTCCAGATACAGCCTTCTCCAAGAACAGGTAAGACTCTGTCCCTTGTTCATATAAATGGGAAACAGACCAGCCACCACTGCCTGTGGTCAGTGAAAGATACGATAAATCAATCCTCAACAAAAACCAGTTTGTTGTTGATGTACACACAAAGCATTCCCATGAAAGGGTTATTCTTTCCCAATACTAAGTCAGAATGTGAAATAAATGGACAAGTAGAAGGTATTCCGTGTCAAATGCCACACAAAATGTTCATCCAGTCTGTAAAACAATTTTGTGTTTTATATGGGGTTCTCATTTCTGAGTGAGCACGTCTGTGACCACAACAAATTATGAAAGCAGAATTTGGAAAATTTTCCTGGACTGCAACTCAGACCCAGTATGCTCAGTCAGAAATATTCCAGGTTTTTTTCCCATTTTAATGTATGCATCCCTGTTTTACTCCTTCACGTGAAGGCTGCACTGATGCAGCACTGGTTGGATGCTATCTAATGTCTGTCTTGTTGCTATTTTCAGAGAACCACTGATCATTACTAAATCCATTTTCTTTTGGTTCTAACATGTGTTTTTGTTATATTTACAGCATGCTGAAAGTATTAAAAATTGGAAGTTCTTCTAATCTGACCAGTATCTGATGCAGACTGATGTATTACATAAGGATCATTTTTGCTATAAATAACAAGTGGGATGCTGGGTAACCCAAGCTCCCCCTGGTATGTCGAAGAGAGAAAGGCACACCAAGCCACACCAAGAACATAAATATTTTGTAGCTGTTTCCAATTCTCCTCCCCCTCTGCAATGTTTTTCCTGAACAAACGGAACTGCAGACAAACTCTGCTCAGTCTTCCAGTACGAACTTGAAGTAAGGTCACTTACTTTCGTATGACGTACTTAGTATAAACTTTTCAGAAAGTGCTTGGGAAGGACTATTTTCAATATTCAAATTACTGTATGTGTGTAGCTGTAGCATCCACGGCTTCAAGAAAATGTGACAGGACTTTCATTACTGTAACAAGATGTGACTGTTGTTCTTAAATTTTGCTTAGATTTTAATTTCTCCAGTTTTAAAGGCCATTATTAAAATGTATTTATTCTTTAGTTATTTTTAATCATAATATTCAATTGAAGTTTGGGTCAAAATAAATAACCTGGCCCAAGGGCCTAATTTGCAATGAGGTCCTCTTTAAGAGTTTGCTGATAACCTCATGAAGAAATAATTAGAACATTTAAAGTGACAAATTAAAGCCAATGCAATTAGCAATAACCCTCATGATTACTTAATATTTTCTAAGTGTTTTTGAAAAAGCAATGACAGGATTTTATGCTACAAGATAAAATTCTATTCAAGTGGAGAAGTGAATTACATATGTTTACCATATTAAACAAGGGGAGGAAAAATCAGATGGAGGAAAAGGATATTAATAAATTATCACTAGGGAGTTATTACCAAAGTAAAATATCCACCCTGTCACTTGGTTCTGTCACGGTGGTCTCTGAGTACTGAACTTACGCCATCAATGCCCAGCCAAAAGAAACCTCAATTTCCATCTTTAAAAGTAGTATATGATCATTTGAACCAATTTAGATTATAACATCTGATGAGAGAAACACATTTTTAAAACTAGTTTTCATACAGATCTCTGTGGAGTGATCTTTTTTCTATACAACAAAATAAAACTGCAAGGGACCCAAGAAAAGTCAGGCCTTTGCCCCAAAGATGAGCACATACCAAAATTATCTGAATTTTTTTCTTCTCTCTCACATAGTATCATTCTTGGTTCTTCACTGTTCTCAGAATTCCATACAGCACAGTCGGAAAACAGTTCAGGGAACAACAATTGCATACTATATGCACACAAACAGGTATACCTGCATTTACATACAGAAGACTCCATTGAAAGAACTCGAATCATCAGTAAACATAAAATCTTTCAGTCATCCCCTGGTCTTCTTTCAATTTAGAATAGTTTCAGAATGGGAAATTAAATTCTCTAAGAGTCAGTGCTACAGTGCTGCTTGGAGGAAAAAAAAAACCCTGTTGTATTTGAAATCTGTGAAAAGATTTCCCATCAACCTCCATGTCTGGAAATAAGAATAAACTCATTAAATCCAGATAGACTACTGCTCAACTGAGAAACAACTCACTTCAGAAAAAGAAGTATCTGTTCCACTGGTTAGAGACAGGAAGTATTTTCTTTTTCTCACCAAATAATCAGTAATAACATACACTTTAATAAAGTAAGCACATCAAAATGCATGCAAGAAAGTACAAGTTCTACGCCTCTATGGAACACATACATACAAGCTAGAACAAAAAAGTCCCCAAAAGCTAAGATCTTCCATCATAAATGCCTGACATATTAAAAGTGCAAATTTATATACAAGACCACCCTTCCTAAACATTTTACAATATGAAATTAGTGTCCAGTTTCATATGTGGACTACAGGTTTTCTAACATATTTTGACTCAGCAAGCAGTGTACTTTGTACTCAAATGCAGATAACATTAAAGGAAAGTATAGAAGTGGGAACTTTTCCCAACACGGAGCAGAGCAGACTCCTTTGGCTTTGCATAGCACAGATGCTCTTTCCACTCTCCCTCCCATATCCAACCCCAGAGCAGAAAGGGAACATTTCTTCCTCTCTCCATTGACATGAAAAGGCCCATGGTGGTTTATATGTGACAATTTAGTTCCCATTCCCATCTGCTAATGAAACCCGTTTTCTTAACATCTAGGATAGGTTTTCTTCATATGGGATAGGATACTGCAAAGGAAAACCATTTTCAGGAAAAAATCTGATACACAGCTCAGACAGCTTAATGCTGTAAATACAATAGCAAATATAATAGTAAATGCTGGTTGTTTCAATGGTTTTCTTTTTTGTGCTATGAAGTTTTTATGGTGATTTGCTTCTGTTAATCACACTAAGAATATAAAATAAGCAGCACTGACTATTGACTCTGTTAGACTGGTGGAACCAACACTCTAAACAAATGAGGCAGAGCCCACAGTAATGTAGCACAAGCAAGATGGCACACCTCTGCTTGCTCAAACACCCACTGCTGTTGAATGGTAAATTCTTTTCTCCTGCCTATACATACTCTTTTTCATGTCTCTGAATGCTGGCAATACAGAATGTCTCAATCTGCCAGTTAGCACGTATCACCAGGCAGTACTGACTGCTTTTTAAGTCATTTGCAATTGAAATTTTGCTCATAAAAAGCCTTTGCTTATAGCTACCGTGATTGCTCTCTGTTTTCTTAAAAACATTAGCAAAACCAGGTTTAAAACAAAACAAAAGCATGCTTTGTAGCTTAGTAACCTGTCATGTGAAGTTTTAAACTCCCTCTCAAGTTATTTTAGATTGGTTGACCATTCTCCAGAGTAAAAATTCTGGCTAAAGAGTCAGCAATAAACACTGTATTCCTCTACACTGAGTAAAATAAATTTTCATTATTTTCCATTGGAGAAACAGCAACAACCACAGTGTCTGCCACAACATCTTTGTAGATTCTGTAGTTTTCTCACCAACTGGAAAAATCATAGAATAGAATCATAGAATCATTAAGGTTGGAAAAGACCTCTAAGATCATCTAGTCCAACTGTCAACCCAACACCACCATGCCTACTAAACCATGTCCTGAAAGTGCCACATCTACACCTTTTTTTAACACATCCAGGNGTATCTGAAGAGTTTCAGGAACTTTCATAGGCAAACCTTTAACTTCTCTGCTTCCTTCATTATTTCATGTAATGTTTTAAAATCAGCTAGGATGACACAATATCAGGTACAGAAATATTTTCATATAAAAACCAGTCATCCCTGGATCACTGCTCCTGCCAGTGGATTTGAGTCAAATGCTATTTAGGCTGAACAAAAACCCTGCGTCCAAGGACACATGCACGACTGCCAGAGGGGCGCTCAGCATGGTTCTCTCCCATAGAGGCTGGAAGCAGAGCATTGCACTCACATGCTGCTGCAGGTCGACACTGCACCACGCCCAACCGACAGCTCTGTCAGTGCAGCAGAACTTCAGAAATGTCAGCAACACACTCTGCTGCCAGATGAAGACACCCTACATACAGCTCAATACTGAAGGAAACCACATCAACACTGATGCCAGTCCCAGGCAGCTAACTATCCCATGAGCTTCTCAGCCGCGCTTTCAGTGCAAGAGTACTGAAAGCTTAACGTACCCATAAAATGTTGAAGTTTTGACTGTTTTTTATTTGAAACTCCCTATTTTCTTTTTTGAATACTTCCTTTTCTGACTGGCAATATTTTATTAAAGATAGAGAAAACCCACAAATGCACCTGCATAGTTTCTGCGATGCAGATCTGTTCTCTTGTTCTCCGTGGCTTTTTCCAGCTTGTGGTGAAATCCAAATGTCTTTTACACCAATATTTAAATTCCTCCCCATTGCCCAACTCCTCACAAATTTGCAGAGTGGCTCAGTGAGTCCTGCTCTTGGGTGTACAAATTTAGTACACTGGGGAAATACAGAGACAGTAGTTAAAGCTTCTCTTTGGCAGTCTTCTCTTGTTCAAGTCTTATGGCAACCTGAAAATTTTGTTTAGCAACTTACATAATCCTGAGGCTACCACCTCAGTATATACCTGTATATACTAATCTATACAAAAACCTGCATAGGAGAATATTGCAACAATTTATTTAAAGTGCAAAATACTATATTCTGCAGTATCTAATTTTCCCAGGTTCTCATAAAGTTCCTACATACAGGCTTCATTCTCCATTCACATTACAGGTAGTTCAGAGTAAATTATTAAAGATGAAATACAAAAAAAATAAAGTTTTTATCAGACCCGGGGAAGACCATTGTTATTATTTACATCAAAAGAAAAGTGTCCTTTTTAAAAATGCAGAAGTTATTAAGTAACTACTAACTAACTACAGAGCAAATAACTTAATTACATATTTACTGGCTACTCTGAACCATGACTACATTAGTCTTTTAAATGAGTTTAAGTGAGCGCTTGTATTCAGTTATTAATTCTTTTTTCTCCAAAGTAATCAATTAAAAAAGGTCCATAAAAGACTACAGAGAGATCTGCTGTTTTCTAAATACCACATTAAAAAAAAAATCCAGATTCAAAGAATTACAAAGCACGAGACAGAACTTGCGGAGACTTCTACGCATGAAAGACATCTGTCAGGATGGAGAAAGAAAAAACAAATCTACCAGTACATTACCATGAAATACTGAAATGATAATTGCTTTTGGTTTGAAACACAGGATGTGGTATCAAGGAATAAAGACTCAGGTAAAATGTTTCAATGCCCACTAAAAAGTAAATAGGGTTTTTCTTTTCAGTAAACAGAGAAATGTTTCATCTTTCCCTTGAACATACCTGAATCCTTTCTGTGTTTATTTGTTTCTAATTCCACTGGTAACATTTGTATCAAATTTTCCTTGTGTGATGGCATACTAAAGAAAAACTTTAAAAAAAAATATAAAAGGACAAAAACAAAAAGAAAAGTCAATGAAAGAACACAATGTTAAGAAGCAGTAATGTTTAAGAGAGAATCAAAGGAGAGGAGAGCAGCTAAAAAGACTGAAAAAAGATAAAGGGCAAAGGATTTAAAAATTAAACAGAAGGAAAAAGATTAAAGAAAGAATGGCAAAAGGCAATGCAAAAGGATTTAAGAAGCCAGTATAAAGAAAAGACATTCAGTTATGAGAAAGGAATAGCAACTACTAGCGGAAAAATACTTGAATATAATGAATCAAAAAATGGAACGAAAAAGTTAGAAATTAATTAAAAATCAGACCAAAAGTTAGAAAACTTTCTTTTTCTCCATGAAATACAGGAAATAAATACACAAGATCCAATGAAATGTAAAAGCCTGCTTCCATTACATACAACATCATTCAACAATTTTCCTGGTTCAGTCATTTTAATGATATGAAAATAAAATACAAAGCAACGCAATGCCAATTATTTCCTGTGCAGCTATTTATATACAGTATCTGCAAAGCAGAGAGTAAAATGTGTCCCTATCTAAAATATCAAATCCCTTTACTTTTATTAATTAAGGAATTTGCCTGTCTAGTTTATATAGGGTTTCAACTTCATTATAAAGATCATTATCATTAAGAGTTTCTAAAGGGTTAAGAAAGCTTACAGCTGCTTATTTTACAGTCAGAAGTACTGTATGGCAAGCAGTTAAAGACAAAACTATAGCAACCAACAGATCAACCGGACTTTGTACAACCGACAATTAATTTACTACTCATGTTGTCATGCCTTTAACAACTTCTAGTAAATGTGCTCCTGCTATAGTGGAAATACTTTTTACCTCAGCAAAGACAGACAGGATAGAGAAAAGTTGAAAGAAATACAGCTCAGAAGATAGGAAGCACAAAGACAGTTCAAGGGTGGCATTCTCTTTTGAACTTTATACGTTATATACATTGTGATTTTTTTTTATTTATATCATATAACTCAGGGGATTGTTAGCTATTCATTTCAATATTTACTCCATGTACCCCAATTTTCTCTCCAAGCCAGTAACATCCCAAAGCCAGTAAGTTTTGTCACATACACAGCCTGCATTTAAAGGTACTGATTTTCTTCCATGTATCTTTTTTTTTTATATATTTCATGGACTATCTCCCTGCTCCCTGGTTTTACTAGAAGAAGCAAACAGATTTTCAAATGTTACCTCTCTATACTATTCATTATTTTATATACTACTTAACATGTCACCTCTTTTTAATCCACTCTCAATAATAATCTTTTTAACCTCTCTTCACATGAAAACATTTTCATGCCTCCAGTTGTTTGCAGTGGCCTTCTTTGGACCTTTTCTGTTCCTGCAATATTTTTCTGAGATGAAGTAACCAGACTAGTCAAACTGAAGGCATAACATTGCTTTATTTAAACACATCCTATCACGTGTGGGAATATTCTATATCCAGACCACTCCCAATACCACTTCTTTTTTTTTTTTTT
>VZTL01075849.1:31302-46821 GCA_013400535.1 Scopus umbretta
TTTTTTTTTTTTTTAACTGTCTTTGTGGTAAGTGAATCTTGGTCAAGCTTCAGTGTTAACACTGCTTACACAACCACCAAAGAGCAGACCACAGAACTGCCACTGATGAACATAATGACATTAAGAAGGATGTGGTCTCCAAGCTCATGGTAAATCAAGCCAATGCAAGCAAAACTCGTAATGGAGAAACTGCAATGAACTTTGAATTAAAGAGTGCAGTGGCACTGTCTCTCCTTGTTGATCTTTTCAGCAGAACAGCAAAAAGCAAAATAAAAAATATGTTCATGGGCTTTTGAAAGCATTCCACGTAAAAAGCCACAAAACGTAAAGTACACTCATAACATCATGAGTGAGAAGACTGCACTCTGGAAGGCACAAGAGATAGGCAATTGCTGTTGCAAAAGAGATACAGTTGTTTGTTTTAAAAAGTTACAAAATAAGCTGAAAAACAAAAATCTGGCATCAAAGCAGAAGCTTACAAACACTACAAAATAAACAAAAGCATACTCTATTTTTGATCAGTTTCTAACAGCTATTAAAAAATAAAAATAATTAATTTACCTTTGATATTTTACGCTTTTTTTTAAGTAAATAAAGTGGAACATCTCTTAGTCTTACTATTTTTTTACCAATAAGGCGAGCAAATGTCAGGATTTACAAGAGTAAAATCAGTACAAAGGTTTGTTGAAAACAATTTTTAAATAGTCATGATAAATTAAACTGTTGTGAAGAAAAGCCCTTTACTAGTGATTTGCATAAGAGTAGCCAGGCCTCATTTTCAAGAGTTAACAAGCTTGTTTCTAGAGTTCTGAAACATCATTGCTGAGGCCACTCCAGATACCCAGATGCCACAAAGGTCGACAGTGTTTACACCTGAAGATGCTTCGAAGTGCAAGAAAGGCAATTGGAAAGCAAACATGGGACAATCTTGTTCATCATGAAGGTTTTCCTAAACTTACTAGAAATTTGCCTAATACCAGTCATTCCTCTCTCAACACAAAAATTTCAAACCTGTGGATCCACACGGAAGCATTAGTGTAATGCTGTCTATCTTCTGCACTTCCTAAAACATGAGTGATTAAAAGAAATCTGACAAAAAAATCTGCACTCGGGTAGAGTGTTTTAATGCCAAATGTTAATCCTTGAAGGGGGAAAATAAACCCCTTGAGGGTTTATGATGGTTTCTTGATTAGAACATTTGTGCTGCAAGTGTCTGTGATCTCCTAACAAGAATATTTTCTTTCCTCAAATTCCACGATTCCTGAAGGAAATAAAAATAACCCAATGGGTAGCCCATAGCTTTGGTACTGCACTGGGTGAAGGCTAATGGACACAGTTCTGACTGAAGTGAGTTAACTTTTTAATACTATAAAAGACAATAACCAGAGAGAATTCCCAACTTTTACTATGAGCTATGATAAAGGAATTCACTAATGGTCTCTGCATTCCAGATATCAAGTCTTGTATCATCTTTCTGAATTTTTCTTAAAGAAAAAAGTCAATAAAGCCCACTAGAAGCTGGCCAAATGAGCAACTTATCTCAGCCAGAGGGCAGTTAACTATAAAATCAAAGACGAAATGAACCACCAAGACTAACGGTTTATGGAAGGGGCCCTCCACCTAGAATAAGAAAATGGAAACCAGTCACAAATTTAGAAAATGCCTTTAGAAATCAGATCCCCTGTAATGAACAGATAGTTCAAAAGGAAATCTCCCCTCCACTGCTCGTTTTTTATCTTATCCTACAAGTCCCTCCCATTCCAAGTGTATTTCTCTTCTGAGGGCTGTCAAGATTGTCAAGAAGAGGGCCATGTGTTTTGCAGAACAGCCCAAGTTGAGAAGATTCATGGATTAAAGAGAATTTAAGGTCAGAAAGGACCACTAGATCATCAAGTCTGACTTCCTATACTATCACAGAATATAAAATTTCAGGCAGTTGCCTTATTATTGAGCCCAAAACCTTATAGTTGATTAAAGAATAAATTCTGTTTTAGCTAAACAATTGTTTCATGTCATGCTTTTCCTGTACCAGATTAAAGAGCTCTTTAGAGCACCAGATATTTTCTCTCTGTGAAGGTATGCTGTAATTAAGTCACTTCTCAAACATCTTTCTGATAAGGTAAACAGACTGATCTCCTTAAATATTTCACTGCAAGGCAATTTTCAAGCTCTTAAATCATTTTCATAATTGTTTCTGGCACCATCTCTAATGTTCCAAAAGGTTGGGATTTTTTCAGATGTGGCCACAAGAACCATAAGCTGAAATTCAGTCTGTTTACCAATGCAGTATAAAAACATAAATTCACATCTTTGCTGAAATTTAGCTGCCTGTACACCCAGCACACTTCTTTCTTTGCCACATAGCATGCTGTGTTTTCTTGCCTCAGAAAAAAAAGATCATTTGAACGAGACTTTTTTTGTGACCAAGCAGTGTACTACCAAGTATCAGCAGAACTTGGCATTAACAAGGAACCTTAACTACTCAGTCATCTTTTAGGAAAGGAGACAGCAGGACACAGGCTATCCAGAAATGTTCTGGTAACCATTTTTCAGTACAGAAACTGAGGAAAACACACAAAGCAAAAAATGGTTTAGATTTTACTTCTACCTTTAAGAACTCACTGTAAATGTGAAAATTGAGGGCAGCTTCGTTGAAAGTAACCATAAAATGAGAGAATTCCCATTTCTAAGGAAGGGCGGGAGAAGGGAGAATAGGAGAATAAAGTCAATGGAGATTACAGAAAAGACTTGGATAAATGAATTGGTGGCCAAGATCCTGTGAAAGATAACTCAAAGGGAAGAAGAAAGAGTTCAAGAGAGCTGGCAGTTCCATAAAGGAATACCGTTTAAGGCATAAGAGCAAACTAAGTCAGTGTGGAAAAAGAGTGAATCACAAACTCAAGGACCTGCAACTTAAGGAGAGTACAGATCCATGAACACAAGTATGCATGAGAGAAAAACATGACAATACAGGGACAAAGTCAGAAAGGCAAAACTAGAAAGCAAAATATAACTTCCAGAAAAGTGAGTTAGTAGCAAGAAAGCATTTTTACATTCTTTAATAGTAAAAGGAAAATTCAAGAAAGCACTGATCAGGCTATGTGCAGAAGATACAACAACAAATACATTTTGCTTAGTCTTTGATATAAAAGACAAGTACAATCTGATAGTTAAAACCAGTGACAAAAGGGATAAAATAATAAAAGAGTAGAACAGGGAAAACAAATGAAGAGACACTTCAATAAGTTAGATGCTGTCAGATCAGCTGAGCCTAGTCAAGCTCATACTTAGGACAGGTAAGAACATGATTTTGGCTTGTGCTGTGAAGCCAGTTGAAGAATGCCAAACTCCAATGCCTCCAATGCCTGACTGCACTGAAATTTTGCTAAGCTGTCATTATAGCTACTTAAAACCAAACCAGTGAAAATATAAGAGTTTAAAAAATCTTTATTTTTGAAATTTATTTTTAACTCAATTCAGTGACTAAGGTTTCTACCCTTTATTCCCACAAACATCTGCATTGCCTCTCATACGTAGGACAGTTTACTGCAGTGCAAGGGACTCTAAGAGAATGAACTGAAATTCTTTCACAGCCATTAGCTGTTTTTCAGAACTTTTAGAGAATGGATGAAGTTCCAGAACAATGAGAAGGGAAAAATCCAGTGCCTGTCTTAAAAAGGTAAAAAAAGAGGAGGTAAGGAATGACAGACTTGTCCAATTAGTTTCAGTTCCTGGAATATTCTTGAGAAAAACAAGACCAACAAGATTTTCTTTCTTTTTTACAACAAGAAAATAAATACCTGCCAATACAGTTTTGTCATGAGCAAAATCTGGCAAGCCAATTAAATTCCTCTTTTAATAGAAAAATAGTTTGTGAATGGAAAAGAAGCAGTGGATGACATATAAAAAGAAGTAGATGACTCATAAAAAGAAGCTAAGGAAACAAAGACTAAATTAAACTATTTTAAGGCAAATACAAAATGTGTTCAAAAATCTGATGTAGAGACTAATAATAAAAGAAGGGTATTATGAATGAGGCTCAACAGGGGTCCATCCTGGTCTGGTGCACTGGGTGTTTTCTTTCATACCTTGGACAGTGAAATGGTCATTCATATAGGAACTGTACTTTTAAAATTCTCAGATGATTCTCAACTTGAGAGAGAGGAAGACAGGAAACCATTGGGGGTCCTTCCTCCATGGGGCTTACCAAAAGTAATAGGAAATTACATTTAATTAAAGATGTACATGCATAAAAATGTATTTTAATAATTTTGAAGAGTTATTAAGAACCATGAGTCCGTTCTGAAGCAGCTGAACTCAGGATTACACCAAACCCAGTTTAAAACACATAATCATTTGATTGTATGGCATCAACACATGGCAATAATAGCCAATCAGTGCACTGCACTTAGAGCTATATTTTGAAGTATATCCCATTTTCTTCTTAACTGTCTTTCTCCACCAGATTTTTCTCAACTCTGCATTAAGTGATCCATAACAAAGGGCCACAGACATAGCCTGGAAGATGTCAGATACTCAGTTCTGACCATCCAACCCTTCAAATGCATTGTACTACCAACTGTTGGTGATTCTTGGGCATAACTGCTGGGACAGAGTGAGCCAGCACAACCAGCAGTATTAGAATACTAATGGCAGAACTGACAGTGTATTTCAGCTTGCTAGGATATTATCAGTGAACTTCTGGGCGCATGTGGCCACGTGGAAGACACCTCACTCATCCCACCTATGTAGCTGAACACAGGCTGTACGTCGCCTGCCCAGTCATGAAGGCTTCAGGTTACCCTCACCCTCAACTCCTGTTCCTGGAGATGCCACTCTTCTACCTCAACTAGCAAGCTGATGTTTTGTCTAGGCAGCATGATCAGTGAGTAGCTGCTATCAAGGGGCATGTCAACTCATGCACATCACGCTGCACAGACAACATTTTGGCAGGTATGTCACATATGTCACTATGGAAGAGTAGGGTCTCTCTGCTGACTTTCTCCCTGCCAGAACGCAGTATCCATGCCATAGGACCATCCCAGAGGTAATTTAATGTCTTCCCCATGGGACCACTGGACACTGACCAGATGGCTGTCAGGAGTGCTGTGCAAGAGCAGCCTGCAACAGCAAATACATCCACCATAATTGTGCTATATTAACTGAACAACATCAATGCTGTATGAGAGGCCCATGAGAAAAATGTGAGTTTGGACTGATGGACTGATGCTTATTTATTTGAGGCAGCCCAGAACACATTGAATGAATGATGGCAATTTGCTGTTTATGCGCTGAGAAGTGTATGTGTTTGGTTAATCATGAATAGAAAATATGCTTTTTAGGAATACACCTACAATTACAGAAGTATAGCAACTTCAGAAAAATGTTATGTAAATACACTTTAGTGAAGAATTTAGACAAGGCATCTCAGAAAACAAGAATAAATTGATTTAATTTAGAAAAGATAAGCTATTGAGACCTAGATATGTAATATTCATTATTCCTATTATTTGAGGTAATATATCAGCAAAACTACAGAATGAAACTAAACAGCTTTCTATTTTCCTGCATATTGAATTCAAGAATGACTTGACCTTCTAAGATGAAATTGTTTCCCTGCACTCCATGATCTGATTCTAACCTGATCATCTATTTGATCTTCTTTATCAGATCATACAGAACATGCAGAAGAAGAAAAGAACTTTTTCCAATGCATTGGCTGTCAAGGTACTAAAAATACTGCTTCTGGATTTCATATCCAGCTATTTCCTAGAAACCCTCCATTGTTCTGTCCATCTTTGATGCATATGTAGTGTGGCCAAGTTAACGCTGCTATTGAAACCTAGAATTTTGCATTTCTCAAATGCAGCCCAAACATTGCATCTATAGGGTTTTTTGCATTTAATTTCCTAGGTTCCTTTTAGGGCAAAAAAAGGAGAAAGTCCTTAAGGCAATATAAGCACTTAATCCAACTCAAATACTAAAGAGGACATAACCTTTTAAATCATCTTAAATATTTACGATGCCATAAGCTCTTAAACTTCCTGGAATACTTAGCCTTCCTTAAAACCTCACAGTACGCAAAGTCCCTAGAGCAACATAAGCACCTAAACTGCTTCAAATCCTTCCAAAGGACACAACCTTTAAACCAACATTCAGGGTCTAATTTTGTAGAATTATTTTTGTTTCTTCATGCACAATTCTGCCTGGTTTTGTCTACATATCAGGTAGCTATTTAAGTACTATTCACATGCTTTCCTTGACAGAATACTTTCATCCAATGAAGGACATACACATGGAAAAGACCTAAAGCACCCTGTCACACCCAGAAAGTCATGGCAAGTAATGGAAAGGACTCCCTTGGTGCTAAACCTGTCCAGCACTCAGCTTCACAGAAGGAGAAGTTTGTGACATTTCACCATCAACTCATGGTCAAGAATTCACAAAATTTGACATCTGCAACAGCAGCAAACATAATCTCTGGATGGGAAGCCAACAGTAAGTATTAAAAATAGAGCCAGTACACAAGCCACATTTAAGAAGCATTTAGTTAACATGCACGCAACCACACACTGCTGCAGGACTTTTAATTCTTCAGGACAGTGTCACCTCCCATTCATTTTCTGCCCTGATTTATTTTTTTAAAACCATGTGGTCAACTTAAGTCACTCTGTTTCCTTCCTCCATAAACGTTTCAGATAGGTTTGGACCGAGCAGAAAAACCTTTCAGGGTAAAGCAGTCTAACACACAGACTTGAGAGGCAAAGGTACTTCTTCCAGAATTTCCTGGTTCAGGCTTTCAGTGTTTCCTATAGCCTAAGAAGGGAACTGTCCACGTTTCACTCTAAAGGTTATCACACTTTTTCTTCCAAGACTCAGTGGAGCATTAAGTGAAACATTAGTGCCATAAATGCTCTTGAGCAATTGAGAAAAGTTACAAATATTTGGCGTTTTTAAATTTTGAAATTCACATGACAGGTAGTAAATGGTAGGTCAGAGTCATGTTGCTCCTTCTTAGAATGTAAACAAAGGTAAAGCATCTCCAGAGCACACTTAAAAAACTCACATTTGCCAGACTTCTGCATGACAAGCAAAGTCACTAAATTTATTCATCTACAATTTTTTAAAAATTATTTTTACATGAATTATAAGGCATGCCAATAAAAGTGCTGTATCCATCAGCAAATGAAATATTTGAAATATACAGTCAACATTAAAAAGTTACAGTATGTTGATGTTTCAGTATGTGGAAAATCTGAATGTTTGGGAGTGCTCCTACAGCTATATGGCAGTGGCTTAACAGTTATGTGTTGATGGTGAGCCTGGTGAGCAACTATGACTTTGTACAAAACATTATGAAGTCCATTTTATCAGCTTTCCCATTTTCTTTGCACCTTTACCCTCTGACCAATGAAGTCCGCTGATGTTTAAATATTTGACTACCTCACCTTATAGTGGCTGGTCCAATACCACTGAGAGTTAACAGGCAATTCATAACTAATGCCTCCTGTCATTCACTTATTCTCTGTTTTCCCTAAATTGCTACCAACTCTTCTTTTTCTCCTTTTTCTTGACCTCTTTTATATATGTTTACAACCTGCCTACTAGTTACATCCCATGATACTCAGTCGCACCTGTGAGCACAAAACAGGTACAAACTTTTCAGCTATTTGAGTCAGTATCACTGTATAAAAACTATGCAAAAACGTGTATAATTTTAAGTTATGAAACAGCAAGCTACAATGGATACAAATGTTGGCTTTTGAGTAATTCCTAATACAGTATTGGGTTTTTACCTTTGGCACTTGTATCATCTTACTGTTCCACAGCATGCTACCAAAGTAACTATCTACTGACTCGATTTCAAGAGCACGGGACCAAGTTAAGTGTGTCATGGAAACAAAATATTGGCTGATGGACCAAAAGCAAAGACTTTGATAAATAAGAGCTGATAAATCATGGTTAAATGTCCATTGAAGAACTACAGATACCAGCATATAGCAATTTCATTTACAAACACTGATTAGGATAGAAGAACGCTAGAAATGTGCACGAGATTAGAAACGTGCGCACAAAGAAGGGAGACTCTGCTTAGAAAAGCAGACTAAATGCTCCATCTTACAAGCAATGAGGAGAGTAGTACATACTACAACTGATGCCCTGTCTAACGAATTACCTCATGAATATTGCTGCTATCAACAATACACTTTACTATGTGCTATACTAAATTCAGCATAATGTACGTATATATGTGTGTGCATACTTATATATATACATACACCTACACACACCGTCATTTATTACAATACAGAAAATGACAGAAGACTGTGACAAAAAGATACTCAATTTTTGGCTTTTGCTAATAGCTTCCACGTCTTTCCTAGCTATTGATATACATACAAGCAGTTAAGTTTGCTATTCCTTCATTTATCATATCACCATAGAAAAGGGAGCTGAAAAGGACAGTCCTCCCACGGGTCATCTAGCTCTCATCTTTAAGGTATCTGTTTGAAGTTTCCCTTAGAAATGTGAATAGAGAAGGTGAAATCAAAAATTCAAAATTAAAGTTCAAATGGAAATAGACAAGATAAAAACAACTCCTGCTTCAGTACAGTTTTAAACATACAAAATAAAAATAGCCCACTGGTCATATAAGTACATGTGAATATGTGAAAACATTTTAATTCCAGAAGAGACCTCTGCAGTTACAGATGCTAATCCACTATCTGAGCAAAAAGCAGAAATACCATGTAACTCACAGAAAAAAAAAGGTGGGGGTTTTTTACAGAATTTTTATGACAAGGATCCCTGTGGTCTTATTTAACTAAAAAATGCCTACATTAGGAAATAGTGGAGCCCAACAAGAATGGCCTTGTACAGCAGAACAGCTAGAGCCAAGCACTTTACACCCATACAACATGTATTTCAGGACACTTTATTTTGTACTACTTTTGGTCCATTTTTGGAGGACTTGCCTTTGTTTACCTTCATCATCAGGAAGGTTCAAAGGGAAGCTATCCTGATACTTCTGAAGTCCCGATTTGAACTAAAATACTAATGGAGAAGCTACCGAAGCCTATTAATACTAAGATGATAACCATTTTCTGTTCTATGTACAGACCACATTATTATTGTTTTGTGCGGCAGTTTATAAAGATTTCTTTTATTGTGGCAGAGTTGTATCTTTTATCTCTTCGGACAACTGAGTAGTTCCAGCCATACGCAGGGACTCAGCTTCATAAGCCAGCTCTGGTATAGGAGCAACTCATTTGCAGACAATGAAGAGCTTTAGAATTTAGCTGTAGGGCTTCAAACCAAATTTCTCCAAAGACACAGGAGGTCTCAACTTCAAAATACCCAAAGGCTTCTATTTCATCACGAATTTTAGAGGACTTTACAGTAATGTATGCATGTTAGGGGATTTAGGATGATAAACTTCAACATGCATGCACTAAATTATTGCAAAATCAATTAAAATTCATCTAGAAAAATTTTATCAGAGTCACTGATTTTTGCAGTTGAAAAAGTAGAAGTACATCTTTTACTAACATGGCTGGGGATTGCTCAAGTGAGACTGCACGGTTTCAGATAGTTCATCTGGAGCCCATCTCCCCCATGTTCAACATTTTCATCAGAAACAAGAACTGAGAGATAATGACCTCGTGGGGGAAGGTTGATGACCTCGATTCTGCTCTCAATAACTGTCTCAGAAATCATTAATCATATCTTGCAAAAATACAGGTATAAGGTGCACCCAGAGAATCAAAATACCATTTAACTGCTCCACTGAAGAGCTCTTTCTCCCTAAAAGACCTGATGACAGACCATTTTTTCCCCTGAGCAAAGATACCAGCTAAAACTGTGTTTCTTTCTCTGTCAGAGTAAAATTAGGGGAAGGAGGTGGAGAGAAAGGGGATCACATTTTAGTTTTATTCCACTGATGCTGCTGCCTGTCACTAAAAGATGAAGGGCTGAAATCCCATCAGTCTGGATTTGCAGATCTGAGGATGAAGAATTAGTATTTTTCTGTTTTTGCAGAAAACTCCTTGATGTATGGCTCCATTCTTGAATGTTAACAGCTGCAGTTTAAATTACAAATGAGAATCTATTAGCATAACCCGTAGTTGGTTTCTATTTAAAAATATCATTTTAGCCAAAATTGTGTCAGCTGAGAACCTACATGTTTTCATTTGTTGCTACAGAGAAGCAATTTTATATTTCACTACTGTAAAATATGAGGTCTAGAACAGCAAAGACATTAAAGAATACTTTTAAGACACTACTGATATCTCCTCTGACAAAAGGGACAAGAGGCGAGTGAATGGTCCTTAGCAATGATGTAGAAAAGGCCTTAAACAGGCAGCAGTACTGATGGGGCAAAAACCAAAGCATCTTTTACAGTTATCTCTCCAAACCAATTTTCTAAATAAGATTATTTACAAAGCCCTAAACTGCAGTGTGGAATAACTGTTTCATTAGCTTTGGTTTCCATCATGGATGTTTTCATCAAAATACACTACACAACAGATGGTCTCTGCTCTTATGCTTTGCAGCTACAGTGTTTGTACAACTACTGTCTTGCCCTTGAAAAGCTGTTTGTGTTTCATGTATCTCGTACTGATGGTTTTAACACATAAATATGCTGGGTTTCTGACATAGACATATATCAGCATATCAGGACTCATGAAATTGCTACTCTAAATGGCCAGGTTCCAATCGCACTGCTTTTGCACAGTGTTATTTTCTGTAATATTACACAGCGCTTCAAACTGCACAACAAGAAGTGAGGACATTGTTCATTCTAGGTGTCTGAAGTTAACTCTTCCCGTGCAAACCAGTCAAAAACATCATCTTCATCACAGAGCACAGTCAAGGTCTGGGCACGATCCCCGCACAGCTCAGGGGATGCACATAACCCAATGGCAAAATCCAAAGACCCAGCAGCCTGTGCCAACCACTGCTGCAAGCAGCCAGCCAATTTTGGATGATTTTGGGGTTGGGATGCTTATGCTGGAGTTACTGACTGCCTATACCAAGTCAATCAGTTTCTCTATGCCTGAATATATCCGTGTCAAAAGTATTGATCATGATACACATGACTGAAGCTTCCTAAATTATCTGTGTGCAGCAGAGGCATGGCAACCAACATACAGCAAAAATGATACGTTATTTCCACATTCAGCCCACCTAATGATTTAAGTAGTCTTAGCAGTAACCCACAGGGGGTTGGGTTGATACTTAATTCATTGATGTTTAATATAAAGTTCTTTGAAATGCTCAGATGAAATGCAGTTTATTATTATTATTACTTCTGTCGTGACTTACGCCCCAAAGGATCTTACCATGCTTTGTTAACTGTATACAAGAATCCTTTCATTGCCATTCAAATGCTTCTACCTCTGAAGCATAACACTGCAGCTGTTTACCAACAGCCAGTAATCCTATAAAAGCATTTACCGGTCTTATATAAAGAATACCGTGTTCCATTACAAATGCACGTTTCATACCATTTCCAATTCCTGAACGGCCCAATGCCAGGGAACTGCAACTGCATGCAGGAGGACATGGAGGACACCAGTGGGTAAAATGGTCATTTCAGTGAAAGGCGTCCATTTAGCTGGTATCCTTATTTAGTCTATCACCCATCTTTCACTCCCTTGTACCGCAGGAAAGATACCTCAAATTAAACTAATGTGACTCCATCTCTCACAAAGCAGAAAATGAAGAAAACTGACAGTCAAAATGGGCATAGGGTCCAATTCATCGATGCTGTCAACCAAGTAATTTAGGAATCTAACCATCCACAATCCACTGGAGACAAGAGAGTTTTCCTTCCTTTCTTGCCTGCTTCATGACGAGAGACAAGATGCATCTTGTCTCTAAAACTACATAGGTAGTTTTAGAAAAACTATCAATACATATTCATTCTTTCTAAAAATGCCTGCAACAATAAAAACATATTTCCCTTTTTTCCTATTTGAAACTTCAGGTTGCCTTTAAATTTTGAGTCAGACCAACAACGTGACTGGAATTCTACTCACTACCTACACAGAATGGGATTGACCCCACGTGGAATTTTCTATTATAAAAAAAAAACCCTGCTGATTTAGATGCCTGTGCTGTGGATAACATTTGCTCTGTTAATTTTGTTGCAGTCATTAATGAGTTTCTTTAATGGATACTCCTCAGGTTTCTCTACCCAGATTCATCCACTGGGTCCAGACATTGTCAGCCTGTTGGATCTGCTCAGTTTGAACCCTGTAACAGGGTCAGGACAATATATCAATCATAAAACAAAATGTATAGTTCAATACAAATACGCATAGTTCTTCACTACTGAAACTTTCTCTGTTCAGTGGCACCTTGGCTGAACTGCCCTTTTCACTTTCTCAGAACTAGGGTCTTTTTGGTGGATTTTTGTGATAATGCATAAAATATGTCATTCAAAACTAAACATTCTTAAACTATAGAAGGATAGGAATATTACAAATCCAACTCACATAACGCTAGACAATCGTGAAAAAAATCAAGCTATAAAACTTGTAGCAACGACATAAAGAGCCAGCTTATCAGCTTCAGTGAAGTTCTGCGTATTTACCACTGAGAATCTTGGCCAGCACGTACTGATATAAGGGAAATATTTTGTCCACGTCTACAGCACATGGCTTACTGATACTGAGGTACAAACACTGGTGAATGAGAGAGAGAGAGAATACCTAAAAATTATTAACATGAGATTGCTTCCCTTCTCTAAGCACTTTCTTTAGGCCAATTTGCAAGTACCCTTTTACAAAAAAAATCCCTTTCTCATGTTGAATGTAGATTCCGGGAGTCAAGTATTCTCTGTAGTTTTACACTATGATGCACGCACTCCGCTACTATGCAATACTTAACTAAATATACTACATTTTAAATCATAATGAAAAGATGGAAACAAAATGAAAGAAGCATCACAGATACAAAAAGTAATATTCGGAAAAAAAATAAAATTGAAAGAAAAATTTGATACACCCCAATGAGGTTAGTCAATCAGCCATAAGTGGAAGTACAGAAATACTGCTTACAATAAGCAATCATGTGCATTTCTCCTACAACAGGACAAATGTAATACTGAGACCATCTCTGAAGCATATTCTACTGTTGTCCATAGTTTCACAACAATAATGTTAAAAGCACATATGAAACAATACAAGCAAGTCTAGCCGTCCAAGGTAATCATTCAACTACACAGTAATTAGCCACAAAAAGACCTCTAATATCAAGCTGCACTACAATTTCTTTGTCATATGCCTGTATCTTAACTAGAAAGCAAATAGGAACATTGTACTTTTCTTCTAATACCTTTTAGAGCCATCGAGCTATTCCATGGCAAGAAAGCGCTCCCCACATACAGTCCTTATCCACGAACACTGGAACTAAGGAAGGTGGTATGTTATTGTCCTATATTAGTTGATGCAGTTTCTCAAATATAGACAGAAGTTTAAATTACTGAAGAAATCTACAAGACTTCAATATAAATGGGAAATAGCATTTCATCACAATCTCATTTAATAAAACACATTATCAATATTAGTTGATAGCAGAGCGATCTTTTCAAATTGGAAAGTCACCTAATTACTCGCTTTGAAAAATTAGCTAAAAGCGCATTTTCACCTCTTATATTAGCACCACATTTTTTCATTCTATCTTTTATTGCAAACAATACTAAAGTAACAATGCTAGAATCTCAAGATACATTGCTTTTATTCTCTCACTAGAAATTAAGTAATGACATGGAGTTAAAGCGTTTGTATTTCTCAACTTAGAGACAAAAAGTAAGAAGAAAACTTCAAAATCTATTTATATTTCACAGTTAGTATTAAAATGCCATTTGGAGAGCATTTTTTTAATGGTTACATACAATGTCTAAGCAATATGGAAAATGTCCTTTTAATAAGCTCGTATGTATCACCATAACCACAAAAGAAGTAATTTCAAAAAGAATGTTGTTTACCCATGTGAAAGCAGGACGTTTTTGTCAATGTCAGTAGTAACATTCCTGCCTCTTAAGTCTCACGTGATGTCACATGAGATGGAATTTATCTGTCTTAACATTTAATAGAAAAGTTAGATGTCTAAATTTGTGCCGGTCACCCTAGGCTTCTTGTATTGTCAGTGCCAAGAAACAGGTATCTCCAAAGGATGAATCATCTCATCTTAAGACAGACATAAAAAGAGGCTATTGGAATCCTCCCCTGGAAGCCTCCATCTCTCTTCACTGACTAAAGAAGCCTATAGTGACCAGCTCAGGTTTACAATACCTACATTTTTAAGATGGCTAACGTCAGGGGAAATTAATCCCACTCCTGACATCCTTCTCAAAGAGCACATGGGAAAAGTAAGATGCAGAAAAACAGAATTCTTAACAAGCATAAAAAACAAAATGCACTGTCCCAGAAAAATCCAAAAACCAAGACCTTTTTGTGAAAATAACAGGGGATCTGTACATTTGAAATGTCACAGAGTGTTTGATCTCCAAGCCAGGACACACTCAATCATTTCTAGCAGCTTAAGAAATATACAGAGAATATTTTGAGAATATGCTGACAAAGTAATACGCCTCTTCTGATTATGAGTAAGCAGCAATTTTCAAAAGCTTATAATTCAGTGCAATAAAGATAGACGTTCAGAGGCATGGCAAAAAGCACATCTTATAACCCATTAAAGCTTCACTCTCAAATTTCAAGTCCTTGCTCAAAAGCAAAGCAGAGAGTTCCTAGACCTTTTTTGAGAACACTTTTTTTCCGTTTTCAGAAACGATACACCCATCTCACAGAAGCCTTTGCAAAGACATTCAGCCTATAGTAAAACTGTGGACAGAAAATGTCTGCCAAACTAACTGAAGTTGAAAATCAAGAAAACTGACAGTTAAAGAGAGTTCCTTTTCTCTAAGTATTTCAAAACACAAGGAAGCCCATGAATCACACATTCCTAGAAGATGGAAGACTACATTGTGAAGTATCACTGTACATTTGCCCAGTTTTTACGTGTTTCCATTGGCATCTACTTGGATTACGGACTGTCCCAAAATGGCTATTTGCAAGTACCTGAAAACCAAGCTTATAATGAAATTGTTAGGCCGCATTGACCTCTGACAAGACTTCAGAAAGGCAGCTATTTCTGTTGTGGATTAATGGATCTCTCCTCCAAGGCTCTGTCCCTAGTTTTGGGCTTTTTTTTCCGAACACAAAATGATACTAAAAATTATCTTCCTTTCCATGGATCAAGTGAAAAAGATTCTCATTTTAAACATCAAAAATCCCCATGACATGACTGTCCACGTGAATTATGGTGCTAATTTATAGCTAAAAAATATTTTCACAGACTTCAATGTGATTTTTGTAGTTATATTCACAAGTCTTTAAATATAATTTAACACATTTTAGAAAGCTCACAACTTCTGCCATTCTTCATCTTTAGGCAAAACTTAAGTAAAAGCCTAAACTGAATAGCTAAATACATCAAAACAGGAAAAATACA
>VZTL01075850.1:0-19920 GCA_013400535.1 Scopus umbretta
ATTCCAGGTGCGGCCTCACCACTAATCATTCCTTTGTCTTACTGGACTCCTTTTCATTTGAAAATATGATCTGTTTCACAGAAAATCAATATATTTGCCCCTGATTACACTGGTACAAATTAGGATGCTAACCCAGAAAGGAGAGTCAGGCTGCCCTCCCAGTGAAAAAGCAAGAACAGTGCCGAACTGAGAGGCAGAAATGGAAGCTGCTGTTGCACAGTATGGCTCCGCAAAGACCATCTTATAAAAAAAGAAACTGAGTACTGAAATTCAATAATAAAAAATAAATCTTGCAAATAGTGTGAAGGTCAGAGATAAATATAACCATCCAGGGAGGGAGGAGGAAAACGGGGAAGAAACACCCGAAAACTTTAGCAGAAGTGCAGCTGCAAATTGAAGTGACTAAAGGACATGAAAGAAGAAGAGGCGGGGTAGCTGGATCCCTCAGTGGTAGGTGACTTAGCGATTGCATGAGTGGATACAGCCAGCTCTACAGGACACAGAATTTGGTTGTCATTCAAGAGGAACTGCTATTTAATTCAAAGTGAGAACAACAGAAAGAGGCAGTTCAGGAAAGTTACTCTGGGAAAATTAAAGGGGAAATTTCAGTCCAAGTGACTGTGGTGCTATGTTGCCTACCTAACACAGCACTTTGCATATTCATCTGCTTTTTAGGTTTGAGAGGAAGAAAATTATTTTCTCAAAAGATATAAAGGGCAATATTTTCAAAAGTGCCCATGGCCCATTTCAGAAATTGCTTAGAATTAATTTAGAATAATAGAATCATAGAATGGTTTGGGTTGGAAGGGACCATAAAGATCATCTAGTTCCAACTGCTCTGCCATGATCAGGGACACCTTCCACTAGAACAGGTTGATCAAAGCCTCATGTAACCTGGCCTTGAACGCTTCCAAGGATGGGGAATCCACAGCTTCTCTGGGCAACCTGTGCCAGTGTCTCACCACCCTCACAGTAAAGAATTTCTTTCTAATATCAAATATATCTAATATAAATCTACCCTCTTTCAGTTTAAAATTGCTATGCCTCATCTTATCACTACATTCCGGATAAAGAGTCCCTCCCCATCTTTCCTGTAGGCCCTGTTTAAGTACTGAAAGGCTGTTATAAGGTATCCCAGGAAACTTTTCTTCTTTAGGCTGAACAACCGCAATTCTCTCAGCCTGTCCTCACATGGGAGGTGCTCCACCCCCCTGATTATCTTCGTGGCCCTCCTCTGGAGCCACTCAACAGGTCCATGTCTTTCTCATGCTGGGGGCACGAGAGCTGAACATAGTACTCCAGGTGGGGTTTCATGAGAGTCAAGTAGAGGGAGAGAATCACCTCCCTTCATCCGCTGGCCACAATTCTTTTGATGTAGCCCAGGATGCAACCAAAAACCCAGGTATTTTGTAGAATGGTCACAGAGGTGCTCTCTTATTGTGGGAAGGAGGAGAGACAGAAAAAAGAGAAGAATCACACAGAAGGATGAGCCTCCCACTACCTCCTTTCATTAACCATAGAGTGATCTAGTTCCCATAGACCAGATACATTTATGCTGATAAATTCAGGTGAAATCATCTGCTATCATTAGGCACTTCAGATTCAAAATTTTGTTGCCATAAGTTAGTATAGTGCTGGCCATAAGGTACTTCTGATAGCTCTATTCAAGATCAGTAAGGAGCAGTNTATTCTGTATATTCTTTTATCATTATTATTATTATTTTCTCTTTCTCTGCTGTCCTATTATACTGCCTTTATCTCAACCCACAGGTTTTTTGTTGTTTTGTTTTGTTTTCCCTGATTCTCTCCCCCATCCCACCAGGGCAGGGAGGGTGAGCAAGCGGCTGTGTGGTGCTTAGTTGCCAACTGGGTTTAAACCATGACAGCTTCATCAAAAATGTCTTCTGAGGACTTTGACAAGCTAAAAAAGGGAGACAGAATTACTGCACATATTAGGAGATAGAGCATAACAAAATGGTTTGATACTTGGTTATTCTGACTGAAGTGAGGTATTTTGTGGCAGTTAGGTAGTCAAAAAAAACCTAGTAAGTTAGACTCCCAGTAAAATACTACATTTTTATTCATCTCTGGTGTACAATCAACATATTCCCAGAGAATTTTTGTTCCTTCAGAAACTGAATTTTATGTCAGAATATCATTAGGATAAAAGATTCCCAACTCATGTTACTTAGATGCTGATATGATCTGCCAACTGTTCCTAGAACTGCCACAAAACTGTCTTAAAATTTATGACCTCTGTTCTTCCTTTGGAAACAGAATATGTTGAATGCTTCTACTATTCTAGTAAGAACAGCATGGACAATGAATAAGTGTTTCATCCATTCTCTTAACAGTCAAACATTTAATTAACCTCATATTTATTTTCACCTTGTGGTCACCTGCCAGTTGTTCTGTGATAATAACTCATTTTGGTTGGCTTAAGACAAGTTAAATTTGCACAAGGTGAATTTCGCTGAACCTCAGCTGTATATGCCAGTTGACATTTTAATGTCTTTGTCTTAATGTGGGGCAAATTCCATGGAAACTCTCTCTTGTACATTCAGGCATCCTTAATACTGACCAAGACAGTATTGACTGGATTGGTGGGCAATATAGAAAACAGGTCTTCAGGTAATTTATAAATCAGAAACTGGAGGTAGATATGGTGAACACGTCAGAAGAATGGTAGATACATTGTTTCAGAAGAGGAATAACATGCTTTAGAACACAAAAGGACATTTTTTTTAGGAAGCTGTTAAGTGCTGTCATAATTTGGTTTTTGCACATTGTACTTTTGACACTAATTGCTGTCCCAACATCTAAGTTTTATGAGTCAATTGTCATGGAGTGTATCTATTAAATTGAGTATACAAACCAGGTAGTGACAAGAAGGAATTACCATGTAAAGCTGTGAACCGTAAAGCTCTGGCTGTTTGGAGAGTGATGATTTATTTTTCCTGCCATTGCTAAATAAGCAATGTGGTGTGTATGGGGTATGAGATTAGGACAAGACAGAGGAGTTAAAAATTTCATGTTGGTTACATGTGATCTGAGAATTACTTTGAGGGATTAGAACTTGAGAACTTCCTAGAAAATGTCTGTTATTTTCTTCTGTAGTCTCTCATACTACATGTTGGTGTCTGTAAGAGCAGTCAAAAGCTGTGTAGCCAGGACTGTGGCACTTCATGAAAGCTATCATTCTGCTGAAGTTCCTCACCCACACAAAAGAATAGGACGCAGAGAGCAAATTACAGCTTCTGTGAGGAACTAGAAATCCTTTTTACTTTTCCCCCTTCTGGTAAACTTTCCTATTTGGGCTTATAGATTTACCAAAAACAATATTTTGGTGGTTTTTTTTTTCCAGAAAATATATTTTATTTCCAAAACCATTAAGTTAATAAAAGTGCCTTTGTTCTAACCCGACACATACACACACTTGTGTGTTTCTTCAAGCATGCTGGGTTTCATGTACACTTACTTTATTTTTCAAAACTGAAGATCACACATGAAAGGTCTTTTCTATACACATAATAAAAACAAAGCATTGCTATATCACATATTACTGAGGTTATGAAGAGGTATTTAATTTTTATTTATATCTTTCATTAAGTACCATAACAAATCTACCTAAAGTTGTTCTCTTAGTTCTGAGTTTACTCTGAAGAATTTAGAAATAATTTTCAGTGCTGCTTTGTCCACTTAAGTGCCACCTAGATTTTCAAGTATAAGGGAATAAACCAAGAAATAAGCCTTTTCACAACACACAGTCTTTTTGCTGTTCAGTAGGTCTATCTTTTCTTTCTTTCTCCTTGCTAGCCCAGCCAGTCTTCACATTAGCTGAGATACATTTACTTTGTAATTGAATTTCAGTTTAATGTATTACTGGAAATTACTTTAAAAAAATATAAAGGAAGAGGCCTCAGTACCACTTTTCCAATCTGAAAAATAACTTCCCCTGCATATACACCATCCAGATTTATTAGCTCTGTCTTTCTAACACAGAACACTGGCTGCTGGCAAAAAAAGTACAACTGATAGTTAAACTCTTGGGCTAGAGAAAAGATTCAGCTTCCACTCTCTTTTGAGTTTGTTTTCTTTTCTGCTTGTGGCAAAACAGTTGAAAATAAGACAATGTAAGGAATGTGCTTTCTTCACATATAAGTGCACAACAGTGGATGCTAGCAGGGCATTTGGCAGTAATAAATGGTATCTGGAACATAACCATGTTCAATAGTCCCTATTACTTCTATTCTTGGTACAGGTGGCTGCAGAGTCTTACTGTTTCTGAATGCCATCACCTTCTAGCTGCCTCTGAAATACAGACTTATTTTCATCCTGGAGTCATTGCAATATAATTTGTGAAACAGGATTTAAAATCTGCAGGTGTAATATTGATAGCAGTGACGGTTAGGTGCTGTCTTGTTTTTGCTTCTCATTTAATGACACATCTATGCACTTAATATCTACATGTTAGTCGGAAAAGCTTTTTCGATGTAGGCAAATTTACCTTTTTTTTTTTTTTTAATTGGAGCAGGTCATATTCCTCTGATATCTGTTTTCATGCCAAGTTATTTCCTATTAGGAAAAAAAAGCAATAATCCCCAGGCAACTCTGTTACTCTTATTCGCAATTAAACCATCACACCTAAAAGATACAGCAGGTTACTTGTGAAATTTCTGGAGTGTAAGCAAAAGCCACATTAATATCTCTGTGTTATGTGCCAGCATACAGAGATGTCTAAACCATGAAGTTAATAAATACTTTATAGGAAGGAGAAATGCATTCCTGATTAAGAAATAATTGAACATGCAGCTCATGGAAAAAGTTAATAGTAGGACAAAAAGTTGCCTTTGTCCTATTACAAAATGTATTGGTGGTTTAGATGTGAATTTTGTTTTGTGAAAAATATGGATTTTTTTTTTTAATGCAGCTTCTGGATGATTCATCACTGTATTGCATTTCAATGAAAATGACTGTAGGGAAGTCGCTGCTGCTTTCATATTCTTGATGTTTGCATTAGGGACAGTTCTCCTAAGACATACCTTATACAATCAAGGGCACAGACGAATGAATCACAACCTGTGGCTCTTGAGGCAAGAAAGTCTTAATTTTTTTTGGCCAGAGTTAGTAATGGTTCAAGTATGAGAATGAGATTTTGTTTGTAGGGAATGAATTTAATGTACAGATTTTTCATTTTGATACTTATTAAAGTAAACATACACAAATTTGCAAATTAATTTAGGTATGATAATCATAAACTTTTCAATATCTAAACAGGAACTTAAGGCACCCATAACATATCTCATGAGATGAAGCAGAACAAGGGAAATTTGGAGGTAGTAGATCATTAACTAATAGTAATAAACATATTTCCTTTTTCTTGCAACTTAAGACAAAAAGGTGAAAAAGGGTCTCATCATGCTGGAAGCTGAAAGTAAGTTTGACTGTTCACATGATGAGTAAAGACCAAGATGCTGGGAGAAGAGAAGAGTAAAAAACCCTACATAACTGGCTAGTGGAGGTTTATATCCTCATTTTAAAAGAGGTCCTGAGAGGTTATTTGGCTTGCCTGGAGCTTTCTTAAAATCTGTGAATATGTTGCTGTTCATGTATCCTTGTGGACTCTATTCCGTGAAGGAAAACTTCATTGCAAGATAGCTAACCACTGAAGCAGATAATCTAAGGTAGTTGAGACATCTTCAAAACAGTTTAAAGAGCAAGTTAAACAAGCGCTTGGAAAGAAATCATGTGTATATTGTTGATCTGATCGGGAGTAGATGAAGGAGATGAGGCTTAAATTTCACCTAGTAGTGTTGATCTAAGCAGGACTAAGAAACACCCATGCTGGGTGCTGGACCTTATTCACCTGAGCTGCTAAGCTGTTCAAAGGGCTCCAGGAAGGCTTTTGATCCATACCAAATGATACAATCCAAATAATTCCAGGACATGACATGGATATTAGCATAGCTTTCCAGGGACCATTTCTAGAAGCCAGTTTGTATGCAAATACTCTGCTTTGGTATCTATGAGTTTTACAAGTTTTCTAGTGCTGTTCTTTGCACGAGGCATCTGTGCTTGGGAATATTAACCCTGAGAAAAAAAAAAAACAACACCTGCTTTATTTTTACATTCAGAAGTAGAGTCTTCAAAGCAATGCCTTCAGATAAGCCCTTGTTTTTCCAAAAAGCTGATATCACAGAAAAAATGTGCTGAAAAATTTCACCTTCATACTTTTCCTGGAAAATCAGAAATAATTATGTCCAATTCCTGAAAATTCAATGGACTTGCTTATTCAGGTCTTTCTTAAGATGTATAACCTGCTTGTATATCTCCAGTGTTTTGTTACCCATAACTGTTGTAAAAATCTGTACCTTGTTGCAGTAGCTGAGGCACCAGTTATTTTTGCCCCACCTTCTTTTAATGAGAGCAGAATTTGTGTTTATTCACTCAAGTCTGACAGCTTTGAGTATATATACATTTGAAATCTTCCTTCAAATGACAAATTTCAGTTTGGCTTTAATTTGGATAGATGAATGGATAAAACAGTATCTTGGGAGTTATTCATTTATAGATATTTATTACTAACTGAAAGCAAAATACACTAGAAGAAAAACATCTGCTGATGTTAAATAACATTTAGTATGATGGTTTAGGTAGAAAGTGATTTTTTTTTTACCTGTCATCAGCTACAAAGTGTGTTGTTCCTCAGGGCTGAATCCTGGTAGGTAATATAGAGCCACCTGCTCTGTAGCCACCTGCTCCAGGGTTCAGGGTAGGTACTACTGGATGGAAAGTATTTATTCCTGTGCATATGAAATATATTAATGGTACTTATATCAAAGTGATAGACACTCGGGAGATGTTTGTTGAAGGTAAGTTATTCTCTTGTCTCTCTAACCTCATATACCCTTACCAAGAAGACGAGGGTTGTCTTTTCAAGTGATTTGTCAGACAGGATGGCCTTTATTGCATTTCAGATCTTGAACTTGCTGAGAAGTTTTAAAAAAATGAAAAATGAAGAACCAGTGATCAGAATTGTTTTCTTCTTATATCAGCTGATGCTGGAGATATAAGGAAGTGTTAATGTGAAATTTTGTCCTTTTTTCAGCTATCACTGATAGGCTTTCAAAGGTAGTACATAGAGTGGTTGTGACATAGGAAACAATCAAAAGCATTTTCCTCTTCCACAAATGAAGGAAACAGAATTTTTTGCTTTTATTGCATGGATAGTGTGGTGGTGAATGGATGAAAATCTTCAAATGGTTTCCTTGAATTCATATTCCATTCAGCTATATATATCATGCTGGATGGGTGTTATGTATGATGTAATTTGAGTTACAGGGAAAGGAAGACTTCTTTACTGTAGAGTTGCTGCCATACATTGTGTGGAGTGTAAGGAACACAGAGATACTTGCATTATCTAATTTGGATTCTGGTATGTTGTAGATGATTTAAATTCACCCAGTTAAAACAATAATTAATACCTGACTGATTATTTCAAATTCAAGCAAGTCACAAGAGTCCGCTGCTTCCTTTACCTCTCACTGTTCCAAACCAAAATAAAATGGCTTTGTGCTTGAATTCAAACTGAGATTTGCCTGGCTTCAGCTTCTAGTCATTGGTTCTAGTTATGCTTTTTCCCTGATATTAAGGAGCCTATAAAGCCTGTATTTACTTCCAATCTAATCAAGGCACAGGTCTTTCTGATAAAAATAAACAGATTAGACATCTTGCTATACGAGGTGTTTCTCCACTCATTAAAGAATGTTGCTGGATTTTCTTGTACTTTTCTTTCTTTCTCCCCCCAACCTGCCCCTCCACCCCTCTCTAATGCAAGAGAGAAGATTTGGACACACATTTGTTAGTTATTTTGCTTGGGGAGCCTGATGTTTGATGATTTGTTTAGACAATGTTCTGAGTCTCACATAGCTTTCTTGGAGAGAACAAAATGCAAAAGCTGCATATCGTAAAAATCAGAGCTGTGTGGAAGCTAAATTTCCAGTGGAGAATTTGAGAGTTCTTATCTTTTTTTATTCAGCTCTTAGTCAGAATGAAAGGCCAGGAACAGATAATTTTTCAGTGGCCAAACTTCCCTATCCCATTTTTTCCCTGACCTGTCCAATGTAAAAGAAAATAAAAAGAAAATCTAAGCATATTATCAAATGCCAAGTGGAGATTACTAATAAGGAAAATTTGCCTGTCCAGCAGCATAGGTAAATCCTCTATTCAATCTATTTTTAATAAGTCCTCAGTGAGACCTTGTAGTGGAGCATCCTCCTGCTTAAGACCTGAATTTCTTGGAAAGATTCTCTTTCATTTCCTTGGGTATAGGATCCATCATCTACTCTAGAGAAAGTTATTGAGTATGTAGGTCAGTGGATGGAAGTCAGATGATCTGAACTGTATTTCCCAGTCAGCTAATCAGCTACAACATATCCTGCATGAGTCACTTCTACTCTCTCTCTAACAATTTTGTAATCACAAGATGAAAATGGGCACATATAGGATGTGATGAATATTTCCCATGGTTGAGTTCAACTCCATTCATTACTGGAAGAACTAAAAGACAAGTAAAATTAAGTCTGCTGACCAGACAAAGACCCTATTCTCAGATGTTAGATTAAAAAACAAACAAAAGACATAACAAATAAAATCACAATATAGATTTATACCAGCAAGTTGTGAAAGGAATCATGAGAGAGATAATGAATAATTTTCATATATTCAGAACAGCATAATTAATCATATTTAATTGCCTAATAAAATTTGGCTGATACTCCTATCTGCAAAACTTCATCTTATGGAGTCAGAAACTATGTGAGTGCTATTTAGATATATGCTATATTGTCACCTTTGCTTACACTGTCATTACTGAAATCACTGGCTCACAGGGATCTTTAAAACACCATGCATCTTATATTCTGTATTGTTGCAGCACTTTTGGACTCCTTATGTTGATGGCAAATCTAATAATATCAGTGAGGCCAAGATTTTATTGTTCAGATATTTTATATTAGGGTACTATTCTACAGGTACAGTGCTATGTAAAAGGAACTCAGGTATGTATTGTATTTTATCCTTTCAGCCTGTTAATAGAATGGAAATAGTAATTGGATTAGAAAATTTAAAGTGAATCCAAGTTAAAGGCCCACAGTCAATTTGAGGTCTGGTCAGTTAAAAAGGTTAAAAGTAGTTTCAAATACTACATCTACTTTTGATTTTCCTGCCACTTTGTAGTTTCATAAATCAGCTTCTCCAAGAAGTTGCTTTTCTTTTCTAGAGCTGTTACAGAGAGCTACAGAAGCTGAGAGAGCTGATCAATGGCCTTGGGGAAACACTGAATCTGCCTAAACAATAGTAGACAGGAAGAGAACAGAAGATTGAGGTGTGATTTTTTTTTATTTTTATTTCTTAGAGTATTCCTTTAAATAAAAATCGATTTCCAAGTAGAACATCTCACTGGAGAAGTGTATGATTAAAACTCTTTTCTTCTTCCATGTGTTGCTAAGATCCCAGAGGTTTTATAGTTACCTGGTTGCTGAAAAATCAATGGGCCAGTGATTCTAACTGGCCTCTGCTGGATTGAAAATACATGTGATTTCCTCAGTACCACTGTCCTTTTAGGAAAGAAGAGAACATGTTGCTTTAAGAAAAAAGAAAAAATGTATTTTCTTAGAACAGGTTTTGAAAGAGGAATAGCCAGGTAATAAAAACCAAGAAAATAGGAATAAAACCAACCATCCTACCAATGCCTGAAGTTAGGGAGAACATTTGAAAGCTATTTTTAGTTGTTTTGCTAAAGTGCCTATTGAAATATTTTTATTTCCTCCATCTCTGGCTTCAGAAGAGGATTTTGTAATAGCAAAGGCATCCTCCTAGCAAGCAACGATATGCCTATTAGAGCAGCTGCATCTATGTTTTCATTCTTTTTTTTTTTTTTTTTCTGGCGCTTTGTGTTATCAGAGACTCTTTTTATATTTCCCCTCACCTGTTTCCTAAATATAATTATAAAAGATTGAAATCTTTGTGCATCCCTGACTTATTAATATTAAATATGTTATAATTGTAGCCTGAAGTAATAGTTTTTTACAGGAAAACACCATTAACCTGGCATAACAGTGTCTCTAGCAGCCCATGCTTAAGGTCATTAAATTGTGTTCTTGGTAACAGTGAAAATGCTAACCTTTGTTACATGTACCCTAGCATAATAGTGTTAAGGGAATTGTTCAAGTCCTTAAAACACATTTTACATAAAATTAAGAAATAGAGTAAAAGCATCCTTGTTTATGTTTATGATTGCACCATGGATCTCTGTAAATGTTTGTGCTTTAGGAGGTAAAAGGGGTAAAAACAATCCTTACTTTTGAGTTTTCAGTGCATGGATTGTTACACAGAAATCTGTGTGTGGTTTTGTAATACATTGTTAGTTCAAGAACTTACATGTGTACAGCAAAGCAAGTATCAGTACTATTGCAATAGAAGCATGAGTTTTGGCGATTACAAAATTGGATTGGATCCTAAGTACATTGGGATACCTACCATAAAGTTTGGATTTATCACCTGGATTCTTCCTACTGAACAGTAGTTTCCGACTGAAGCACCTGAAGTGCTCACCTTAAGCTGTGTGTGCAGAGAGGAGGCAGCTGCAGTGGGCGATTTCGTACCAGGCAGGGTCTGGAATGCAATCTGGAGCATCACTCCCTCCCAAAAAGCTGTAGAGGGAGCTAAGAATGATGAGGCCTCTGATTTAGGCAGGTCAGCTAGATGCCCAAAGCTGGAGGAAGTACAAGTAGACTGAAGTCCCATATTGGATTTTGTCATTAATAACCTTTGTCAGAACAATTCAGAGAACTGCTTGATCTCTTCTCTATGATTAATGTTCTTTATGATTAATCATACCTTCCCCGGCCCAGCACTATGCAAATGGATGTTTGTTACTGTCTGCAAAATGTGGATGTGTGAAGGGTTTAAATTCCCACAACCACTGCAACTAAGCAAATGTTGCTGTCCTATTTTATATGTGGGGAAATTGCAGTACATAAAAAAATTAACTTGCCTAAAAGGTACCCTATGGCTCAACAGATTAAGCATTAATGTAGGATTTCATTGAGTATAATTCTGCTCTGGGATTCGTTTGTTTGCTTGCTTTGTTTGGCAGAGATTTGAAGTTTTGATGCTTTTTTCCTCAGTTTTGCTAAAAGCAGTTTTTATGTTGCCTCTGACTCAGAATGCTTGAGGGTGGCTTTAAAATTCTGGTTGAGTTGAATTACGAAAATCTTCTGTATATTGAATCGGGTCATTTCAAAGCCAGAAAAGCTGCTTTAGTCACTGCACAAGTGCTTATAGCACCTCTTCCATCATCTCTGCCAGAGTGCCTGATTTAACTCATTTAGCGTCCTGAAGTTATTGGGAAAGCCTAGAGAAAGAAGCATTTCACTTGATGTGTCACTACTCCATTGCCTCTGACTTGCTGGTCACAAGCCTTGAAATATCTTATTCTTCTTAATCTAAGCTATAACTTTAATTAAACCATCAAAATTTAGTGGGGCAGTTAACACATTTTTCATTCAATTATTTAACTATACCTACATTATGGCAACATAATCAAACTGAATAGTGCACTAATTTTGCCAATGTCTGAACCTTAGACATTTTTGCAAGAAATTGTTACAGATCACCATTTTCATTGGCACAGTAGGATTGAACCACTGCCTTCCTGAGCTGAAATTATGAACTAAATTGTTCATAATAACACTTTCTAGGTGAGTTTATAACAGAAAATCTTTAGTCTGAGGATTTATTCAGTCACATAAGCATGCATACTCTTATTTTTGGGTACACTAACCTGAGTAATTGCATATTGTTCACATTAAAGTAATTGATCTAATTGATCTTAATTTCTGTGGAATAGAGATTTACAAAATTGAGCCACTGTTTTTCAAGGGTTTTTAATTCTGTAATATTCTGTAACTTTGCAAAGCTGTAATGAAATTTTTACCTTTGCTCAGTTCTTTTGCATAATTTATTCTGACGTGAGACAGAGCATAACATCAAATTGTGCTAGTTCTGTCCAGTAATTAATGGCTCTTGAGACAGAGATGAGGATTTTCTGAAGCTTTCATTATTGACTTACCTCTGCTTCCATCAAAATAAATGGAAATTTTACAGGTATTTAAATAAAACAAACCCCAGTCAAAATTTCATCATATTTGAATTAACAATGAACAAAAGAACAACATATTGAAATAAAAATAGCCAAAATAATGAAAAATAATTCACCTGAAATGGGAAATTATAGCAGTTTTGATATAAATATAGACAGGGAACCTCAATCTGTTTACGTTTTCTGATTTATGTTACTTCTGTATTTACAGAAAAACAGGCTGTTCTTTGCCTGCCCTCTGGGCAAAAACAGTGAACTAGCTAAGTTATTCTCTCCACCTCTTTTGAAACTACCTTAATTAGGTAGTTGGATAAAAATCTCTGTTTAAACAGAGAAACTGAATATGTTGAATCTGTATGAGTGAATAGGCACAATGGGAACTATCCTAAGGATATTGCAGCTGTTTACAGGTATAAAGAACATACAGGTTTTTCTCACAGAATTGTGGATTTTTCCTAACATTCTCTTAGTACCTAGTAATTTTCCATCTTTCTATTGTCTGTTTTCATAAGAATCTGCTTCACTGAGGACTTCCTCTTCACCTTAAGAAAAAAGAGCAATGTAGCATGAAAGATATGCTTAGAGAGGACAAATTAAAACTGAAAAATTAAAGTGAATGAGAAATACATGTGTAAAGAGAAAAGAAAATAGAAATGTTCCCAGAAAACATATTAAACTGAATTTCTGAAAGTATTTAGCTGTTGATTCATCTTTGTAGGCCAAGTCATCATCCTTTAACAGGACTTTTTCAGTTCACTGCCACAGACCAGGATTAAGATCCATAGAAGTAATGATAAAGGAGGAGCATGGGCAAGTGGTAATTGCCTGGTCGAAGTCAGCAGTGTTCATTTTATATTAACCTTATTTTATTTGTATTTTCATGTCTTACAGCTAATAAATCTGGAAATAACAATACTATTTAGAAAAAGACATTTCTGAAGATGGGAAATTTACAGTTTTATAGATGTCACTAGAAAGTTTGGAGAAGTAAATTTGAGCTGTATTTTTCTGGTTTTAGACACATAAGGATGCCATTAGGTATCTAATGGTTATAAAAAGCACTTTCACCTGTCTGCATATCTTTCTGCTGTCTTTCGCACACCTAAAAGTCGCTGCACATTTGGAAACCCAGAGCAGGTCCTGTCTTATCAGAAATACTTGATGAAAGGGGAGATTTGACAACAATAACCTGATAGAAAAGTATTAATAGAGAAGATCGTGGTTGAAGACCAGTAATTTTTCTGTGCATCTTAGAATTATAGAAATAATTGGAAGAAAAATACCATTCCTGTATTTTATCTAATGCAAAATTATGCCCTAAAGGGTACTTAAAATTAGTTTGTCCACCCAGTTATAAATGTCACCTTATAATGCTGCTTTCATGGGTGTATATGCCCTTGTTGTTTAACAGAACACATAATTAAAAAATATTTCCTGATATTCAAAATTAATTTTCCTTTTCATAACTTTCATTCAGAACTACGTATAGCCTTTTGGCCTTCCAGTTAGCCATTAATTTATTCTTCTTTGTTTCAGTCTGCATAGATCAAGAAATCTTGCCCACAGACAGAGAGTCTCAGGCAGACTGATTTGTAGAAGCTGTGAATTCTCAGCTTTTCTTTATGTGAAGATGGATTCAGATATTGTCACTGAAATTTTCATTTGCTATAATTTCATACATGCCTGGAATGTTATGTTTATCAGTATTATGTCTAAGGAAATAGGTAGAATAACCAGACAGAAAATGCCAACTGAAGTCTGAGAGCTGACTGGTCCTCCTGTGTCTGAGAATCTCACCTGGAGGGATATCTGAGGGAAGCACGGAGACTTAATTTTTCTTAGGTGTAGTGATAGGTTATTTTTTTAAAGGCTTTTAAATGCTTAAAAAAAGAAAGTTTTTTTTTATACTGTAAGCTTTCACACCTACTGTTGCAAAAAGAACATTGTTTTATTTATTTTCCCACAGGGAATATTTATATATCATTAAGAGTTCACACTAGTTTTTCCCTCTGGTAAAACTGCATGTCTGATTTCCAAAAGAAGCTGAGTACATTACATTTTTTTGTTGTTGTTGTTTCTTCGGGTTTTGTTCTTAACAGTCACTCTAAATATGGTGTGGTATTTCCATGAATAGGAACTCTTGATCTTTAACAACTCAGAAAATTGTCAAATGTTCCATTTTTTACTTTGATCCCTCTACTCAGAGATAGCAGCTTTCATAAAATGGATACAGCAGAGGACGGTGTCCTTATGGTAATATCATCAAAGGACTGCTGAGCTCTCCCCAGAGGATGGGTGCTGCTTGCTCGGAAGGGTGCTAGGTACTGGTAACAGTGCAGAGTACACTGGGACGGAGCAGGGAGCCCAGCAATGAGTTCAGCTGGGCATGCCAGCTGAAGGCAAGGTGTGAGAAGCAGATGTGAGGAGCTGAAGCAGAGCCAAACTCACTGAGGGGGATGAGGAGGAAGGAAATGCAATGTGGAGGTGAAGAAAGTAGGAGTCATGGAAAATATATCTGAGCATGGAGGCAAAAGCAGCAGCTGGAAGTAAGAAATGGGAGCACAAATCTGAGGAAGCAAATGAGTGAGTTGGTTTGGGAGTGGGAGGGAGGAAGCAGCAGCAAGTCTCCCAGGGCTGAAGAGTCCAGGAGGCAGCCCAGGGGGGCTGGAGGAGGCAGTGAATCAAGCAGGAGGAGGATGCCAGGGAAGAAACCCAGCCAATAAAAGTTTGGAAGACACTAACCTTGATGATGCTAGGTATGAATGATACAGATACATCCCAAAAGGGTAGATTTGTCAAAGTCTAAAGAAAAAGAAATCTTTTTTTTAATTTTTGAAAACTGAAATGCCAATATCATCATTTATATCTAATGCTTTAATTTATTTGAAAATACTGGCAAAATTATTTCCTCATCTGTTCCTCTGACTTAGTACTGTTTTGAGGTGAATAAATATTTTAATGAACTCATTTCTCTTTTAAATCATTAAATATATTCATGCTTGATAATATGCTTCAGTTCTTTCTTTGGGGGGAGATTATTACTAGAAATAATGCCGTGCATTAGAATTGCATTAGAATGTAGATTTAGGCCATATTTAATTTCCTCCTGAGCTCCGTGTTGTGCAAGAAGTGTACTAAATAGATGTAGTCAAAGGTAAAATTTGACAGAATCAGCTTGTGCCTGCAGGGGTCAGCAAAGAAGTTGCACAAGTTCTGCCCCTCTCAATCTGCTCTGATTTCATTTGCTCTGTAGAGCACAGTATGCTCTGATAGAACCAGCACACACATTTTGAATTAATCAGTCAGCTCAGCGTTAATAATTCAGTGCAAATTATAATAAGCTGATCTGCAAATGTACCTTTGAAAGTCAATGGTAGAGCTCTTTCACATTCGAACTGCAAAACCTAAATCTTACTGAAAAAGGATTGGAAATCCCAGAAACCTATGTTGTTATACTCAGACTCAAGCTCAAAGTGTGGCCTCTTCTGTTTTAATGAGTCAGCAGGCCGATAAAGAGAGAATACAGAATAGGTTATTTTTCCAAAAAAAGGGTGTCTAGTAGTGTTGGATTCTCTGAGCATCATGAAGGATACTCTGCATGCATGAGGATTTAAAGACCTCTAGCTCCTGGAGATGATAAGTAATATTAGTCATGATGGAAGATTTTTTTTTTCCCCTCAAAGAGAAAAATCTGAGGATCTTTGGTTTCATTTAAAATGGTTTCTCACTACTAAATGGGTTTTCCTTTAACTCCAGAGTTTATTCAAAAGAAAAATCTATGTCAGTAAAATTCTCTGTCAGGAAACCATTTGTTTCTGACCAACCTTAGCTTTTGCATGTTTAAGGAAACAATAAGTAATGGGAACTGAAATCTGGCCAAAGAGGGACACAGTTTTATGGCTCCCATTGGGCAGCTAAGTGGCTGATATAAGCCAGCTCAGCTAATGGCCAGCTGAAATTAAACATTTCATTTCAGGTCATCGAAGTAGAGTGAAATTTTTCAGTATTTCCACATGCATTTTTGATGTTATTTTGTTGTGGTTTAACCCCGATCGGCGACCAAGCACCACACAGCCGCTCGCTCACCCTCCCCCTGCCCCAGCGGGATGGGGGGAGAGAACCGGGGAAAAAAAAAACCTAAAACCCGTGGGTTGAGATAAAGACAGTTTAATAGGACAGCAGAGAAAGAGAAAATAATAATAATAATGATAATGATAATAATGATGAAAGAATATACAAAGCAAGTGATGCACAATGCAATTGCTCACCACCCGCCGACCGATGCCCAGCCCGTCCCCAAGCAGCGATCGCTGCCCCCCGGCCAGCTCCCCCCTGTTTATATACTGAGCGTGACGTCAGGTGGTATGGAATAGCCCTTTGAGCAGTTTGGGTCAGCTGTCCTGCCTGCGCTCCCTCCCAGCTTCTTGTGCACCCGGCAGAGCATAGGGAGCTGAAAAGTCCTTGACTAGACTAAACACTACTGAGCAACAACGAAAACATCAGGGTGTTATCAGCATTGTTCTCATCCTAAGTCCAAAACACAGCACTGCAGCAGCTACTACAAAGAAAATGAACTCTGAATTAAGCTAAAACCAGGACATATTTTATGCATAGAACTGATACAACAATAACAGTTATTTCATGTTTTATTAAAAACACATCAAATTCCAGGCTGGTGTGACAGATTTCTTTTTTGGTTACCTCTGTATTAAATGTGCAACAATAAATCAGAAGGTAAATTATTTCTAATATTCCCAAATACAGTTAGCAATGGTATTTTGTAGAAAAATATACAAATTCTGGACACTTTTAAACTAAAGAGAATATTTATACTGAGGAATGAGAAGATTACACTGGGCACCATCATCCTTATCTTTCCTGAAGTGCAGTTCTCAACATGAACCACATATGTGGTCCCAGCCTGTGAAAGGGCAGGCCTTTGTCCCATATTCTATAGAGAATATGACCACTTATGCATCCTCTTTTGACCTTTTCCTTTTTATCAATAGCTTGGAGATTGTAAGCTATTACAGTTCCTAACTTTGTTTGAGCACTACCGTTGCCTAGTGAATTGTTCCCTGTCCAGTATTTTTGTGGTTTATTCTTCCGGCCCAAGTGTTAAACTTTACAGCTGTCTCTTCTTTTTTTTTTTTTTTTTTTTTTTGGTATTTTTTTTTTTTTTTATATTNGTATTTTCTCAGTTTGTCAAAATCATTTTGAATTGTAAACCTGTCCTCCAACATGCTTGCAGCCCTTCTCTGCTTAGAGTCACTTGTGATTTTAATAACTATATTGTCTATGCCATCATGCAATTTGGTAATATTTTTATAATCAAGGTGGATGTCAAAGTAATTTATTGTAGTCCTTTAAAAAAAAAAGAAACAGAAACAAACAAACAAACCCCTCCCCCCCAAAAAAAAACAGACAGGGGAAGTTATTATTAGTTTAGCAATAACACATTCAGATGGTCAGCAACACCTATCTTAAACTGAGAAATAATTTTTCATTCAGGACCCTCAACTGCCTCTAAGACTTTCAGTTGCGATGTAGCCTAGAGCAATGGAGAATAGAGAGCTCCCAGGTTTATTTGCTGTGTTAAGCAGTATGTCTCACATAGACAAAGGCCCAGTCTTGGTTGTCCCACAGGAATATTCAATAATGAACAGAATTTGTGATGGTAATAGCAACTAAACTGTTTAAAGGAAAATGAAATTTGTTTGCCTTCAATTCCAGGAATACTGAGAGATTTGTTTACCTGAGCCACAAAATTTCTTGTCCCCAAGAATGACTCTAACAATTTAAAGCCTTCGGGCCTGGACTCCAATGTACTAAATTTTACGAAAGGCTCTGAGCCCAGTGTGACTTACATTCAGCATACTTAGCCACCAGGAATCAGAAGGACTTAATGGATCCAAAAACAATATACAATCAATGCCAGAGGGCATTTCTTCCTCTCCTAGGAGAGACTCATTGACTGAAGAGGGAGCCAGGGTAGCTGGTATAAAAGTAGGTGGCCACAGTTGCTGAAATAAATCTCACCACACCATGTCTCTTTGCATATTCTCCTGTTGTAATATATTTCTAAATCCATGGGTACTTAGATGTACCACTAGATAGCATACAGCAGTGATTTTCAAGCCTCAGTTCTTTTGGTACTAATGGAGAAGTGGATTGAGTAGAGCAAATAAATTAAATTAATTATGTAGGAGGCCATGAAATATGACTAAATGCATTGGGATCTTGTTGTTCCTGATGATGCATCTGAATCACTCACATCTTCTGAGCTATTCAGTTTCCTGGTGGACACATTCCTATGAGAGAGTTCAGTTCAAAACTACCTACAACGAAGTGTATGCTTGTATAAATCTAATTTAGAAAACATTAGCAATTATCGTGGAAGCCTTGGTTTGTATTTAGGTTGTTGTTATCATTCACTCAACTTGTAATACCTTTGGACAGGGCCTGGATTTGTTTCTTAGGAATTCTGGGACTATAAGAACTGTAGTCAGAGTTGCTAGCCTTTGTTTTTGTACTACAGGTAGACAATAGCTATGAAAGGACAATCTTTAGTGGGAAAATAGTAAAAGGAGGTTCACATACTCAAAGCAAGTCTCTAAAACAAACAAAAAAAACCCAAACCAAAAAGTACAGGTGAAAAAGATGTATGAATTTTAAGAATTTACCATTAAATATCATGCATTGGAATTTAAAACTCTCACAAAGTTAAAATAGCTGTCAGTGGTAACATCAGACAAAAAAATCTACGTAGTAGTTGCACCCAATCTCATAACTTTCTTTGACACCTGAAGGGTTTGTCACACCAAATTTGGCTTGTAGGAGCAGTAATGTCTCAAAGTTAACTGGTAACTGTTCTCCTACATGCATAACTGCACGGAGGAAGCCAACAAACACATAATCCCAGTGTAAACTGCAGATTTCTGTGAGCTGAATAATGTTTCCATGTTCCTTTCTACAATGACACCTGTGTTCTCAGAGCTATTCAAAGCCAGGTGATGACCTCATATAAATCAACGTCATTCTGCTTACTTCAGTGAACTACCAATAGCTCAGACCAGAAACACTTAGTCTTAGTGATGTTTAGTCTTAGTGATGTTATTCTTGGACTTGACTTAATTGTGTCACCATCTCTAATATTGCAATGAAATTTTAAATGTAAGATGAAGACTTAGTAATGTGCAGTTTTTAGGCCCTGGCCTACTAGACCTCTTTGATTTCAGATTTTTCTCTGTGTGAGACTCTTCCATTTCTCATGGCTCCTCCTGCACACTTTTGGTGTAGACTTCTGACCTGGTACAGGCTCAGGTATGACTTTTGGTCCCACAGACTGCATACTTCCTTGGATGCTAACAGTTTGTCTCTTACAGGCCATCTAGTAATTGAAATAATTCAGATGTCAGAAAAAAAGAAAAAAAAAAAAAAAGAAAAAATAGACTCTTCTTTGCATTAATTAGCTGAAGAGAAATAGGAAGATGCACGAAACACTATAAACAGACTTGCATACAATTTTCAGAGCCTGTTTTCTCATCACTCAAATGTTCTTTGGACAGAATCTTCCTGTCCTGGGTGTGACTTTTCTGGACGGGGGAATTCCACCCATGTCCATAGCTATAGCTCCTGTTTTCTGAAACCACTGTTATCTTCTGGGGTCTTCTCTCTGAGATTGTATCAGTCTTTCACCTGCCTCTGCTTTAAAAGACTGGCTTATGCAGATGGTTTATTTGTCTTTTTTTTTTTTT
>VZTL01075856.1:0-16218 GCA_013400535.1 Scopus umbretta
TTTCATGAGGTTTCTGTTGGTCCATTTCTCCAGGCTGCTAAGGTCTCTCTAAATGACAGCACAACTGCTTGGTGTATCAGCTGCTCCTCTCACTTTCATATCATCTGCAATGCACTCTTGGATCCTCTGCAACAGATCTTCCAAGTTCCAAAAGGATGCAACCAAAACAGGGTGAAACTAGTCACAGAAAACGGAGAATCAGTTTCTGAAAGCTGAGTGACTTTTGCTGCAAGCAGGAAACAAGAAGAACTATGTGGGTATAACTCCAGAGCTGAGCTGATGGCCTTGCATGTGTAAACACATGAAACGGGCTCAAATTCCACTCCTATTTTACTAACAAAGACATTATGGCTTATGGTCTCAGGCTTTAAAGGCAGAGGAGAAAGAAGGTTGCAAAGAAAATATACAACAGTGCTTTGTTTCCCTTGTGTTCTACCTTCGGCTGGGCTTCTGCTTCCCTGGGAACAACAGGACTCTGCAATACACCAAATACACTTGAACAGTGGCAAAATCGTAGGCAAAGGGGAGCACTTCCAGCAATTATATTTCTGTGTGACTAACAATATGGCACAAGCCCCATGAAGGTCTGGACAGACTGTTGTTTTAGACAGCAGATGCTCCTCACTGAGAAATGCCTTATTTAACTGGAATAAACAGTATTACTCCTGATATACATCAGCAAGTCCGAGAGAAGAAAAACACCTGGAAGATCTCACCATGAGAGGAGCCATAAGCTTATTTCTATTGCTGCTAAACAGAATGTCAGCAACAACATTTCCAATCTGTAATTTGTACTGTTCACTATGTTCATCTTCATGCCACAGGGAAAAATGATGCTTAAGGCAGAATGATTACACCACACTAGCCTTAAGCTAAAATGACATCATAAATAAACAGTGCAAGAAATAGTAATAATGACAGCAATCAAGACGGATATAAAAAACCAACACCAAAGTAGAACTGTGGTAAAGTAATACATCTTCAAGCTTATAAAATAAAACTAGCTAGGACATCTAAAGATCCATTTAGAATAATAAAGAGAAAAATTGGCAAACTAAAATCTATTATAATGCTTGAAATTGTCCTTTTAACCTTTATTTAAATTAGCAAAAGTTGCATGTTCATAGCCGATGGCAAAATACAGTCCTTTTCTAGCAAAACATGTAAGTTTAGTATTAATACAGAGTATGTAATATTAAAAAACTCATCTATTATAAAATCTAAGGCATGACTATATTGCCAAGTATTGAGCTTAGCAAAGAAATATTAATTCTGCTCAAATTGGTCCAAAACCCAATAAAGTTATCCGATGAAAATTTGGGTGAATTGTCCATTTGCAGACCAGTAGCTAAAATAAAGGAGACTATGTCTTCACTTGTTGAAAGTAATATCCATTTAAGTTCTGAACACAAGCATCCTCTAACAATAAACCAAATGAGCTCTCAATATAAAATATGTCTTCCTTCTCTGAAAATCTGTATAGCGAATACAGCCCGAGGGAACTTTTAACAAAATGTTATAAAACTGAAAACTGACATTAATAGGAAGTACTGATATATCCTTAGTGACAATGAGTTCAATTCTCCTGCCACTGCATAATGGAAACACCAATTGGCTCCAATTTGCTTCGATTGGATTTGCTCCGATCAGTGACAGAAGAACGAGGCCCAGTCCTGCTGAGACATCATTATGAGAGACAGATTTAGCAGAAAGTATTGGCTACAGCTGAAATATGTGGCTCTCTAATGTTACTCAGGCTTTGGTTGAAATCCATGGGGGTGGATAGGACACAGTAAATGTGGTCAATGCATTCCTTAGAGTCAATGACTAGTTCACATCATGAGCTCCATCGGTGAGGTAAAGCACATGGCTTTTCTACCTTCCCACTGCACGCACCAGTCTCAAGTCTCCCTCTGTGCAAATTTATCCTGGCCCTTTATTCTCCAAAAATCCTCCAGCGTCTCCCACTTCCTCAATTACTGTTGTGCCTTTCACACATCTTTCTTTTCTCTCTGCCTAATACACCTCATTTGCTTTCTCATCCTTGCCTCACATCTTAGCCTCTTTCTCCCTTCACCAATCCTCATCAGATCTCCTTTATTCCCTGCACAGCTGGGGACTGAGGTGGGAGAGCTCTCCCAGAACATCTGCCCAAACCAGCCCCAAGTCCAGGCCCTGCCAAAAGAATCTGTCTGCTCTATTACTCCATATTTTCTCCAGTATGACTGAATTTTGAAGGGAATTAAGAGGTACTGCAGTCCTCCTTGTGAAAGCTAGGAAGGGGAAATGCAATCTGTCCCCTTACCATGATGTTCTGACCAAGAACAGATATATGGACCGACAGAAGGTGCAAGAAGGAATTTACACTGCACTAGAAATACGTGATTAATTTTATACTGAATACAACTTAATATTACAATTGATTTTTTTCTTCAATTCAGGACTGAAAGCCTATTATAATACTACTTATCAATAGAGAATGTTAATTCACACTTTGAATTAAGTGGCTAAAATGGGGATTTAATTTAGATTTACTAAGACAGCAATTGTATGTTAATTAAATAGCAATTGATTATTAAAATATTTTTACTGAGGTTTAACAGCTCCACTACATAAGAAGATTTGCTAAATTACTGTCCAAATGGTGTCTTTAGATGTATTGCAGTGAATTCAGTGACATTGCACAGATGCAAATGAAAAGAAAACTCGACTAAATAGTTGTTTTCTCTTGAGTTAACATTTATTTAACATACAGTAACTCAGTGGGTCTAAATCAAGTGCTTAGCTACAGATATTTAGGATAGTTAAAGTGTTAAGGAATATTATTGATTATGTCATAGGTTTTGAAGCTGTAAAACATGATAGTAAATGTCAAACAGCATTTATTAATTGCCAAAATAATCTTTAGTTCAGAAAGATATTGTTCAGAAAGATATCAGATGTTGATCCCTCTGTACATAAGTCTGGCACCAGACATATAAGGTATAAATTAACGTCACATGTAGCAATCCAGGCTATTATGACCACAATACACTTTGGTTAACAACCATGTGGGAATCTGAACTGGAGAGCGAGGACTGAACTGGACTCAGTTACCCATCAGGAAAGCGCGGAGGGGTAAGAACTCTATCATGCTGTTGCGTGGTGTCCAGGCACACAACACTAAGCAGGTGCTGTGCTCTACTTTTTTTCCACTTGATGCTGAAAGCTGGGCTCAAGACGTGCATGAGCATAGGCTGGGTTCTCCCTCTGCAGCTGAGGCAGCCCAAAGGGGGATGCCATAATTTGCTTGCAGACTATTCACTAGCAATTAACATAATCAATGGAGATCTTTGCCAAATTAGAAGGGCAGGATAAAACACTACAGTTGCATTAGTAGTGCCCTGTCAGAATCTAATTCTGTATGGGTAGATGTTTTTCTGCAATTTTCCATCACTGTTTAAAAGGTTGGCACCTTCAAGAAAGAGAAAAACAAATATTTTACAGCCTTACCTAGCCATGCAGTAAAAGCATAACTGTGATTTTTTTGCCACTTTTATCCAGCCCTAGATTCTCACCCAGTTCTCTCCTAAGATAGCCCTTCTCTTGAAACAACAACAAAATGTACTAATTTTTCCAGTGTGCATGTGGGTAAATTTCCCCTTTCGCATCATGATTCCTTGGACTTTTTTTTTTATTAATGTTATTCTAACTAGTCACATTCAGCTTTTCATTCCTGATTTCAAAGTTTTTATCGCCCCTGTTCACACCCTGTTTTATCTGCTTGCTGCCTTTCAGCAGTTCCAACTCTTCCTGGTCTATAGAGCACCAGCACAAATTTCAGCAACACTGCTCATTGCCATTTTTCTTTCCATCCTTCATGAACCAGAAATATTCTTCCAGAGTGTATTCTTCCAGTTCTTGGACCTATCCCAAGTCTTCTGATATCAGATAAATCACCATTTTCTTTGCTGCAAGGCCTTCTATTTCTTATTTTGTATGAAAATGCAGTTATCAGAAAAAGGTGTTTGGCACTTAGAGCCACTATTTTCTCTCCCCTACGCACTCACATAAACACAAGCTTGTGGATAGCAGAGTTACAGAGTAATTCTCTGGATGTTGTCTCTCCTCCCCCACTTCATCTAGTACAAACCCCCACTGGGGGGAGGAGGGGGCTACACCACACTGTCACACCCAAGCCAAAGCTGGATTTTAAGTCAATATCCTTTCTTTCATCAAACACGTATCTGTGTCAGACAGACATACCTTTATCCTTTCTCTTTCATGGCAAAGTGCCCATGACCAAGGAACTCAAAACCTTCCTGTCAGAAACAGCCTCTGCCTAAATTTTTATTTACAGCTGAGTTGACTGACAAATAAATCCCCCAGTCTCGCCCCAGGGCCTGAGGAACTGCTCAGGATCATACCAAACACTGCCATCAGGCATGCCCAGGCTCTGGTAAAATTCGTGGTTTCCTGAGTTGCCAGATCCAGCTCATATTCCTCCTCTTTTTGATGCCATTCCAAAGCAGGTCCTGCCCAAAACACAACCCTCTCCCTTCTCTTTCAATTCTCTGACTAAACCTACAAGTGAAACTCTCCTGCAACCTAAGTTCATCATCTTAGAATAAATGTTATTTTGTAGCCAGTAGCTAATCTTCCAAAAGAAAAGATACAAAATCTAGCTGTTTAGTTTCTTAAAGTGAAATATTCTGGAACCACATTAAACAAAAACATACACTTTTGGTGCTTCTTCTGAACTTCTTGTGCTATTATAAACCAGATACAAGGGATTCAATGACTTACTCTCCGTACAAGTACTTAATTTACCTTTTTGGGGAGAGGGTAGGGGGAAAGCTCAAGTGCAGCTGCACAATGTTATGTTGTGATTTTCATTACTACTCCTACCTACTGGACACACACCGCTTGGTCTCCCTAGGAAATACAGACATTCAAAATATAAACCAAATACAAGCTGTTGATACTTTTATCTCTATGTCTCGTTCCTTTGCATTCACACTTGTGTGACTGATTTGTGTGTGAAATGGTTTCCAAGTTTTCAAGCAAAAAGCAGTTAAGAAACAAAATATTTATACTCTTCTAACTGGTGCTTCCTGCCTAGCTAGATCCAATACAGATGCAAAGTCACTGGTCTGCAAGAGCCTTCCACAGATCTATAATAAAATAATTAAATTAGTGAGTTGTGTTTAGATCAGAGATTCTTGGCTGCCAGTTCCTAAGAACTCAGGGAATTCAGAACCGCAGAAGGATCATTTGGAGTCCATTTGGCAGAAACGTCAGAAACTTGCTGCTCCTGGGAACATCCTTTTCCAATAACATTTATAGGTCTAGATGGAAGTGAAAAGCACCATATGTTAAGAGTTTCCTGCAAAGCTTCCTGGTAAGAGAGGAAATAAATTCAACTTGTCACATCTGCTCGTGGGCCAGTCAAGTAGGATTTTATCACAGCTTTAAGTGGTTTACAAAACTGTCCTGTTATCGACTGAAGGGAGCTTTACTTTTCAAGGTTTTTTTTTTCAAAACGCATGTTTATATAATCTCAATCATTAAATGATTTATTTGTCACTGGAATTCAGTAACATGTATTATTATTTATCTCTAAACAACAAAGATTACTCAGTTATTCAGCTACCAGTAACAATTCAGTTGGGAGCCAATTTGCATGGTTCAGCTAAATAAAGCTAAGCAGTCCCACTCTGCCCCTCGTTTTTTTGACCCCAGCTCTGTATATTGTATCAAATTTTCCATTACAAAGTACATTTAATTGGACAAAAGTCAAGCTTCTACCATCTTCAGAAATCCTAGGTCCTAGGCACTGTAAATGCAAAGCAAACAGCTGGCTTCAAATTCCCAGGGCGTCAGGGATCCCAAAGAAAATATTATGAACCAATACATATTGTCGGCAGTCGCTTAAGAAATCATTACTCCCGTTACAGAAAGCAGAAATTTGTTATGTGAAGTGCAAAGATAGCACAAACAAGGCAACAGTATTCTGTGGCAGGATTTTTTTGCAAAATTCACAGCACTGTGAAATTAGGCATAGCCAAACTCCACAAGCTACCCACATGTTTTTTGGCATGCTATCCTGTTCTCATTGAAGTCAGTGGGAATTTCGCCACTGACTAAACAAATAGGAGGATTGGGCCCAAACTATGCAGCTATTTGCCAAAATAATCAAATTACAGGAAATTGCTCCTCAAAAGGTAGACGTGTTTCAAAATTCCAGATGCCAACATGGAGCTGATCTAATTTACACACACTGGGCCATATACTGTTCTCTGCCTCTGCGCACACTTTGCTTTGATGTTAATGGGAATCTGATGCTGCTTCAGGGCAGTACAGTACATGTCCCTGGGAGCCCATTCATTCCACTCTATCAGTAAAGAGTGAGCACAAAAGAGAGTGGAAGTAACACATCACATTACATCCAATATTCATGCAATTATTGAAGAGCACTGTATGTATTACATTTGCAAACTGTCCATAATAATTTAATTTTCTCTCCTCAATTTATAATATGTTAATTAGGCATGAAATTAAATGCTTTTTAACATATAACTGATTATGCTATAATGTATCCAACAAAGATTGATTACTGAATAATATATCAACATTTGCATAAATATTTATATAATTTATTTTTTAAAATTCCATACTGTATAAACAGATAACATGGGAAGACGACAAGTACTATGACAGAAATTGTACTTCCCCTTTCAGAGATCATTCTTCTTGAGACTCATCAAGACTTTGCTATACATTAGGGAAACAAACTATACTCCATACAATAAGGAGCACTGCAGTGCTTCTTTAAATGTTCTCAGAACTTCATAACAGCATAGCATGTTATTCTCAACATTATTCTTATATTAACATGCTCCAAGAAAGAGAAAACTTGCCAGAAAAGAAGAAAACTGCACTTTAATTACAATACAATGTATATTACCTTTACCCAGTCTGGAATTTTCATAAAAAGCTGATGTTTTCTTTGGGATCCATCCTTGCTCTTGCTCATATCAATGGCAAAAACTCTTCTTTCTGACCTTCTACCTATCATTATCATATCTGACCCTCATGAAATCTTACTGCAATTATTGAAACCTAAGTTTCTCTGTGGCAAAATGACAGTTGTACTAATTACCTTAACAGAGTTAAGGGTGGATAGTTTGTGTTTACAAGACACCAAGGAAAACTTTCAAATATAAGCAGAAATCTACAGAAACTCCATTAACGAAGGCTGCCGAGAACTTGTTCAGCAGATTTCCCAGTGAAATTCTGGCCACAGTCTGCCTGCCTGATAGAAAAACTCAGGTTTTATGGACTACTTGTCTTTGAGGGACTTTCTGCCAGCAACAGCTCAGATACATTCTCCCTCCTCCAAACAGTGCCTGCCCCAAAGTTGATTGAAGTAAATGGAAAGGCTCCTTGAGGCCTCATGAGCTTTAGATCAGCTTCACATTTTGCAGGATCTTCTCATAAACCAAAGATCATTTACAGGCTAATCCCAACATGGAACTCTGTCCTGCTCACACTGAGTGGGAAGGGAGACTCAAATTTGTGTTCAACAGGAAAGAAAAGACAAATTGCATGTAACTGGATAAATGCCTCTACCTTGGCTAACTTCGTTTATGTTTCCTGTTGGCCTATTTAGAAGTGTCAAAGCTATTTAAAAATAATATGCTTATTCAAAAACTGCAGCCAAAATAATGAAGTAAGTTTTTTGGGACATACTAACTTGCTGCTTACAAGCCAGGAACAAGAAAGAGTTTGAGAGAAATCACATTGGCTAGAACACAGAATCCTCTTGTAAAAAGAAAACTGAATTTAATGCCCAATTTCAGATGCCCAATTAAAAACAAATTTCAGTGATACAAAGAGGAAAATGTTTAATGAGAAAACTATTATGAGAAAAGCAAATTGCCACTGTTTTTTTTTTTCCCATATCTGCTTAAAAGTCACCAACTAGCCAGCAGCAAGTGCCAAGGAAACGTATTCCACACAGGGAACAAGACTGAAATAGAGCCCAGCTTTGGTTCACTGCTGCAAGCTGCTGTGCACCTCTTGAGAAACACTCAGCTCTACACAGAAAGCAGTGGGAGTTTTAGTGACTCAGACTGTTACAGCATCAGATTTTTGGATATTAATGTGGGTTATGTTTAAAAAGTCTGTTTTCTTGCCCAGAAATCCTGTGATGAATTTGATCTTCAGTAAGTTTTCAGGAAGTACTCATTAGTGGAAGGACATGGTAGAATATCAACGTTTATGAAAAGTTTTGAGATGATACTTCCCCTGGCTGCTGCAACCGTACATCTGAGAAAGAAGGTGGGAGTCCCTGCAGGGCTGAGAGCTCACGGGAGATGGGGCCTGATGGGCTGCCCAACAGCTCCTCCTGGGCTCCTCCCAGGGACCGCACAGAAAATACCACAAAGTTGAATCTTCCAGGCAGTTTTTGCAGAAGGATTATATTTTTTCTTCCTCTCTTCTACTTCTTCCTACTCCTCTTTCTCATTCTCAATTACTTTCTTGTTTTTGTTTTCAAGGTACCATGTAAGAGGATTTTGTTTTTAAGAAATGATGCTCTCTTTGTGACTATTCCGTCACAACAAGTGGAGAACACCAGACCATCCATGTCTGCTAAACCACACTCCACCTCTTATTGTTGTTGTTCTGTGTTTGGCACCAGCTTCAAACCCCATTTCTTAAAATGCACAGAACTCTGCAAGCTGCAATCCCTCAGGTACAAACTGGTAATGCTACTCAATACACTGAATTCTTAGAGCTTTTTTCTGTGATCTCAAAGTGCTTAGAAGTATCAATATTTCATCTGCACACAGAAAACCCAGGGCACGAGTACATGAAATGACTTCAAGTATACCCCCCGTCAGTGACAAAGCTACATACTGGTCACCCAACCAGCAATCCACTGGATCATCTAACATCCCTGGAGTAACCCGATCAATCTTTCCTTCCTCACAAAATTTGACTAATCACCTCATTCTTTCTGGTTCAGTTCAAAATTGTTGCGTATCTTCCTTTTTAAAGGGTGGTTTTTTTGGTTTTTTTTTTTGCAACTATTGGAAGCTTTTCTCACCCCATTCCCTCCTCTACCCCACCATTTGATCTAGAGGTCCCTCAGCCAGGTATGAAAAGGGCAATGCACTACCCTCCATGCCTTGATTGCTGTGTTCCACACTTCTAGCGCTTGTGCTCTTCTGCATCCAATTTTTACTACCATATTTCTTATACGCAGCACTGTGAAAGTGATACAGGCTGTTACATGAGGTGTACTGAAATGCTGTATTATTAAATATTTTAAATTAATCATGTGTGATAGTTAATTATTCATTCAAACAAACCATGAAAAATAGGGACTGCAGCAATTTCCTCTCTCCAATATCAGATTGCCACTAAATGTATGGCACAATAAAACACTCAAATTAAAACTTCCTGATGTGACACCAAATTACTAAATATCTGAACTGCTGAAAAATTAGAAGTATAACCCATGCACAACATATTTATTATATTCACATCCTACTTAAAACTGCATCTTATTTGGAAGAAAGGAATATTCACGATCTCTCTTCTACAGATTGGAAAGGAAGTTTCTTGATTTGTCTGAAACTTTTGAACAGCAACATAAGCAAACCTTAAGGAAGGCAAATCATGTGCAAGCAGTTGGTAGTGTATGGTGAAATTAAATAATTACATAGCAGAGTGTACATCTTGAAACCAGTCTTCCCCACCTGAACAACTTCATTTTTATTATTCCTAATTATTTAGAGTGTCCTCCACCAACAGTGAGTAAGAGCAAAAGGTCACTGCCCCAAAGATCTTGAAAATGAAAATCTTATTACATCCTCCTTGAGACAAGACCAGTGTTGGTGGAAGTATTCCTTGTAATAAGCAACATGCAAGATAGGAAAAATTTGCAGGAAAGAAGCCTGGAAGAGCAAAGGAAAAACAAAACACATAAGAAAGAAGTCTCTAAAAGAGATGAAGCGTAAGCTGCAAAGAAAACCTTCAGCTAAACCGAAATGCAGTACATACCCTATTAACTCTCCAGTGTTCTCTTACATTTACACACTCACACCTCTCAGGCTCAGAGTAGTGCCTCTCCCAGCTGCCCCTAACAACAACCAAAGCCATAAAAAAAATGCCAGAAAGATAAAAACAGGATAGAAAAGATGAAAAAAACCCAAATCCCAACCTTATTTTTATTTATGATTTTATTTTAATTTTGTCATAAGTGTTCTGCTGTATCGGTTTACCTCTCATATAATTCCAAAGCCCTTCACAATATGTAAACATAAGACTTTTGACTGAACTTAATGATTCTATTTTGAACTGCCTGGGTTCTGGCAGAGATATCATTATAGTATATATTCCTGAAGACTCAGTGTAACGATCAAAGCACTCTCAAAGTACCACGATCAATGAAGAGCTGTTTGTCTGTCAATCCTTCAAGAGAAGCAGGAGTGCCCGGTTCAGCAGAACAGCAGGAGAGCACGCTGCTGTCTGAGGGAATCGTGGCTTGGTCATGGTCTCTCCAAGGTAATAATATTTTGTCAGTATTATTTCTTTTCTTACTATAAAAAGAGATCTGTCTTGTGTGAACCCATTTGTTAGATTGCAATTTACAGGTTTAACCTTTCATTAATCTCTATCCACTTTCATTAAAGCCACTAATTTGACAAGTGAATGACTTCTTTTTGAGAGGTTTGTCCTTTCCTTTCCAAAGAGATTTTTTTCACCTTGCCTATCAGCGTGGCCCAGGCGCTGAGTGTCATTACTGCCTTCTCTGCTGACAGAAAGAGGCTGGAACATGAGAGAGCCTAGGTAAAGATTTGCAGAGGTGCAAAGAGATTACATACGCAGACGAGTTTTAATCCTGGTCATCTTTTTACCACACTCATCCATCTTCTGTTCTTCCTTCCTCTCTTTCCCCTCTAGTAAAAGCCTGTGCTCACCCCTTTCTTCATGTTACTGAGATATTCCCAACAGCGTCTTTGAATCTTTTCCCCTTGTGTGTCCTTCTTCTACACTTTCTCCTGCTTTGATTCTCCTTTGCTTTCTTTTGTTTCATCTTCTCTCCAGTCAGGTCTCCTATTATTTGTTTCATCTTTTGTTGCTCTTTTCCCTCTATAGAGTTGCTCTTTTTGTGTGCTGCTGCCTTAGCTTACTTTCTTTTCCTGAATCTTGAAAATATTCTTAGAAAACTCTTACTCCTTTTTCTTCCCCCCCCCAAACAACTTTTCCAATCTTGCTCTAAAGCACACCAGCACAAGAAAATTACAGCATTTTGTTAATTTAATCTAGTACCTCTTCAGTGTTGTCCTTTTCTTGACCATCCTGCTCCCTCCTGCTTTTCTTCAAGCAAGGACAGACAACTTTTGCTGGTCAAGGTCAGAGAGAGAGGAAAAGATCATGAGCACGCTCTTCTGAAGTTCTCATGATGTTTGCCGGACCTATCTGCTAATTTTTATGTCTATTATCTATTCAATTGTTGCTGCCATTACAAAAGCCTTCTTCTTTAAACCTCCAAAGGAGTCAGATTACAGCCTTTCACTCTTCTCTATCATTTTATGGCTCTCTAGTCTTTTTTATAGTAATAATCTGGAAATGTATATTCTGCACAGTATTATTTGTAAACTTCCCTCTACCCATCCCTTTCAGTTTAAGTGCTTTTTAACTTTTTAACTGTCAAAGCTTGGGACACCGTATTGGAAAAATAGCACTCGGCATCTCTACGCTGGAAGACCTGTGAGAGAAAAGAAAATACAGATCCTCCTGAAAGTGATCCTGTTCCCTGACAAGCAGCACATGGAATGACAGAGTCATTAGGTTTCTTCAGCCATTACGATGTGAGTGAAAGTTGGCCAATACGTAAGAACTGTTTGGAAATAGACAGCATAAGTGGGGTCAGAGAGGGAATGGGTTCCATTCTGTACACTAAGGTTTGTTCCCATATAGCCTCTGTTTCATACCTGCCAGAATCAATGAGCTGCAACAGTTTGTTCCTTCTCAGGTTAGGAAGATTTGTGCGTGTGGGGAGCAGTGCATGAAGGAAAACTGGAAAAGACTCCTGAGGTTATTATACAGATGAGGCATAAGTAGTTGGAAAAAGGAATGAAATGCAAACTGCCATGACAAAAGGAAAAGAGTAGAAAACATGAAGTAAGAACAACATGCAGCATACCAGGCCAGGCAATCACAAGGGATGGAGAGAAAAAGAGGAGAGAGGTGGGAGGTAAGACATTTTAGCTCCTATCCATACAGTAAATCTCCTCAGATTACTCAAAATACATGAAATTATACATAATTCTCCTCAAAGTTGTTGACAGTAAAGCTACTTCTACCTCTACAATGTGGTTTGCTCTTTACAGACATCAGCATGTAGCAATAATTTTTGTCTATGATTCATAAAATCATAGTGTAACATATATATATGTATACAGCAACCTTATCCAAAAAAACCATAAGCACTTCCTAAGAACACTCAAATCCCCAGTTAGAGGCAACACATTTTTTTCTCTAATTACATATATGGGTTCTTTCAGCTGAAAACGTTAAGTCTTAGGCAAAGCAGCCCAGAAAATCAAAAGCAAAGCCAGGAACAGAGATAAGTGTCTTGCTTTCAAAGCCTGGCTCTAAGCACCATTCACCCTTTTTCAAAAAAGACATTTTGAAGAAAAGACTCAAATTGTAGCAGACACTAACACAACTGGACAAGTAGCATCAGATAAGTCCTGAAATGCAACTGGGATGGGAGACAAGACAAAACAGATTTTTTTTTTTTTGTATTCACTTGATAAATATTGGATGTAATTTTTCTCAATATTAAAGGTATAGGCACTTTGAATCTTAACTATGTGGTTCTCCACCTGGGAAAGTTTAGTTCCCCAAACGGACAGGCCCTAATTGACAAATGATCTCAGGCTGTTGAGATACCAGAACAGCGGCCATACAACAAAACACTACACTGAGTCATGGGAAGAATACCAGGAAGTTGCTTCACTTAATATCCAACAACCCCTTTTTCTCACTAGATTTTGTAGATCAGTATTTTAATCACCTGATTTGGAGACTTCAGCTGCAGGCTGATTAGATTCACTTTCTACATACATGAGCAACCCAACAAGTTGAGCATAGTGCCCTGCATTTGAGTGAAGACAAGATTCCTGTCTTGAGCAGATAAAACTTCAGATGATCCTAAATGATCAAATTATCAGTAAGAACTATCTTCAACTAAATTAGTTAAGGGACTTTATGGTTTACGCTGCCATTGCTCTCTTTCCTAAGGAGAATAAGGTTTTATTTTATTTTATTTTTAAATGATCAATTAAGGGAAAGTTGTCCAGTGACAATAATTCTTCTAATTACCAAGTTTTCCCAGTATTAAATACTTTAAGTTAAATCAACTAGCGTTTAGCAAACTGCTGCTCCCCCCTCTTCCTTCTTCCACGTACATACTTTTTTCCTTCTAAAAGCCCTCCACTGAATTAGCTGTTAGGTGCTAATTGCAAATGATTAAGCACTCACCAGTCTTACACTTCTTGCTTTAATATTAATGAGATGTATTAGCATGGAACATGGCTTGTATTAATATTATAAATGGAAGCCTGCATGGATCACTGCCTACTGTTTTGTATTACAAGGAGCATGCAGCTAAAGAAAAAAGTCCAATTTAGACCAGAAAAAGCCTAGTACACCACATATTTCTGTTGGCAACAAAGAAGTAGAAGGACTGCAGAAAATAAAGTTAAATACTATCTATTTATAGAAACAGCATATAATTTTTCCATAATCATAATCAGCAAACTTATATAAAAAGATAAATTTCTCTGAAATAACTGGAATATATGAAGCTGAAGTGAAATTTAAATTACTCTGTTAAGCAGAGCCATGCCACAGAGAAACACCTTTTCTGCCTTGCTCTAAAGAGGTAATTTGAAGGTCTCCTCTTTTCCCTGTATATCAGGTTCAAGGATTGTACTCCATTTGAACGTCTTACTTGTGTTTTCCTATTCACAGAATGCCAAAGTGCACATAGTAGATTTTTCAAGTATGTATATATGTAATTATTTATCCTTCCTCCAAGGTAGCTTTCCCATTTCTTCAGCCACCATGGACATGTAAAGCATAGGTCTGCTAGCATGTACAACTGAACTAGCCTGCCTTGTATGCATTATACAAAGTAAGTTGTGTGCTAAAATTGAATCCAATCTGTTAGAAATGAAAAATGTTGTTTTCATTCTTCATTGTTTTGTGCAAGTGTAAATGGACATAATATGTTTAGATGATAGGCAAATGAAAGCTCTCCACACACAAACTGTGTCAGTCCTACAGACAAACACCTTCTACAAAGCCTATGCATTTTCTGGGGACTCTAAAGAGTCTCCTTCAAGTTGAAATTTTTAATGCTAGTTATTGGAGAAGTGTGAAAGTATGATGTGCACACTTCAAACTAAATGACAGGTTTCCCTCATCTGGAAAATACAATACATCTTTTTTAGCTTTTCTCTTGAAGTTTGTTATGAGAAAAAGCTTGTGGAAGGAAGGGAAATTATTTATACAGTATTCTTATAAATAAATTGAACGGATTGGTACAAATGTGACTTGAGAAAGAGAAAGCCTGAGAGCAGAAATATGAAAACAGCAGCAGAATCTTGGGATAGTTCTGTCATTATAATAGTAGCAGGAGTGCCTGGCAATGATCGAGAAAGGACTGATATCAAGCTCCAGGTTACAATGTCCCCTATACAGATGTTACTGCTGTTAATATCAATGAAAGTCATCCACAAACAGCAAAAGGAGAATCTAGGCCAGAGTTCCAGAGAATATGCTCCAAGAGAGTGAGCAGCGCAGCCACATCACACCATGTAACACAGGACAGTACCACCCATCAACCAACTCCCATGGGTGACTGGTGCTCCACAAGACCCTACTTACTGAAAAACTATGCCGGGATCAAGAAGCATCAACACAAAAGCACAGCGGAGGCAAAAAAAGCACATGCAGAAACCACAGCCCCAGGCACAACAGAGCTAAGGAGTAATGGAAGGTCCCTCACGGGCAAAGCGCCACCACTTTGCTACCTCCTCTAAACTGCCTTCTACTCTTGCTCTTGTGGCACTGCAAATTCAGTACCGATCCTGCTGTAGGGCCCATTTACATGTACCTCAGGCACGTAAGCTGTGTCCTGTCAGCTTCAATCGCCAGTGCAGGAGCGGGCGCAGGCTGGCAGAGAGAGGGCTGGTTTAGTACAGAAACAAGAGCTGACTGCAGCTGCACAATGTCGTGTGCTGCCCTGGCTAACTGACACATCGCCAGCTTGTAGCTAGTTACTTGTTTTGATTGTTTTGTTTATTTGAGTTTTCTACGTCTATTTCTGTTTCCTATTACTTGTTTATTTTGACTTTAAAACATGGTATGTGGGAATGAGTAAGTTGGGATCTCATAGCTGCTGATCTCAGCTACAGGTTGGGTTAACTGAATTTGATTTGCACAGATGTTACAGTCAAAGACATATTTGTGCCACACTGTGATTAGAAAAATATTCCTTTTTCAACAATAAAAAAGTTTGAATTATTTTCAAATAATTAATACATTTCATAGAGGATTATGAAGATTGTGACCCTAGTTAGTCTAATGAATATTTTGGGTTTTATTTTATTTTCTATAGGATGTCATTACAGAAAAGCAACAACGTTGGCACAGTGTAACTTCATCATTTAATGATTTCTGCTGTCATCATCCTGAAGCACTTTTTGCACAGGGAGACTGCTTTCCCATGACTTCTTATTCCCTACCATCCATCTGACAGAGACAGGAACTGACTGAATTGCCCATTGTCACAGAGTGATGCTGTGGCAGATTCAAGAGTTAACCTAGTTCACCTGAATCCTACTGGCTCACTCTTCTGTCACAGAAGTTGACATACACTTGTTCATCTAGGAGGGATGGAGACATACCTTATGCATCTGTCAGTCATCCAGATTTTTCCGAGATGGACATTGATGAAAATTATCCACATCCCTGTGAAAAGATGAATAAAGTGTTGTTCAGCTTTAGCTTGTTCATTAGTCCAGGAATGCAATATTAGTAGGGCTAAATTTATGGAGATATATACCCAAAAGAGGAACCTTAGGAAAAATAGTCATCAAGTTATTAAAAACACTATCAGATTACATGGATTCTGATACAAGACTGGTATCA
>VZTL01075863.1:0-11242 GCA_013400535.1 Scopus umbretta
CATCCATCCATCCATCCATGCAGGCCCCCCTTTTGCCAAGAGACAGAGCTGTTAAGTCGCTGCCCATAGGTTCCCAACTACACTCCACCACAAGCCCACGGCACACACAGGCAGCTCCTTACTGCTGGCTATGTTCTGTCTATCAGGCGGGCCGCGCAAATGGCGCTATGGCAAGTTCTGGGGTTCCTCCAGTTCTCCCCATGCCCCCACAGCTGCAGGGGTTGGGGTCATTTCATATCTAGGCTTCACCAGGAGCCATAAACTGGATCACCTTATGCTTTTCTCAGCAGCAAGGGCTGATCGGCAGCAAGGAGGATTATGTAACCCTATGCCTTATGGTTGTGTTTTAGGACAGGCTGAGGCGTATTCCAAGTATATCAAGTAGGGTGTATCTGGGATACGATGCATTTGCAGCAGTGGATGTGATAGGTGTGCTCACCATGGTGGGACGCGCGGTCTGGTCACATGGCAGGACATCCAGCCTCACTGCTCCAGGCTGTGTTTCTACTCCCAGTCAGCAGCACCCCTTCACAAGCCATCCCACCGCCACCTGCCAGCCTCACAGAAAGCCCTCACATGTCTGCTTGGCTTCAGCCAAAGCAGCCACTGCTAAATCTAGCTAGAGCCAGTGTCCGCCTGGAGTGTTCCTGAGAGTGTGCAGGATTCGACCTGATGTTTTCTTCACCTTGTTGGAGTCCTTCAATGAGCTTGCTGCTACATTTCCTCTACTCCCTTAAGCATCATGCTCGTTCACAACCACCCCCCCACCCCCACCCCCTCCGTTACACAAATGTAAGTACCACAATTACCAGCTCTTCCATTTTAATAAATAGGAAAAACTCATGTATTCCAATGAGGGTGAATGTGTCCTGTCCCAAAGATTATTTTTTATTGCAGTTATTTACAACACCACTGGCCAAAGAAGCAAAGCAGAACAGCTTCTTTTTACTGCCCCATCATCTCAAGATGTGGCCACACTCCTCTGGGAAGCAAAAATCTCAGAGAAAGCTTCCTTTTGGAATGGACTCCTCATCAAGCAGGCTAAGGCACTGCAGGAGGTTTGCTTTGCTCCCTGAAGTCCTCACAGCCCACAGTTTGGCATAGCACTTACATGCTATTGCCAGGATACATTTAGGCCCTGGCAGTTCTTGCCACCAAAGTTTTCCAGGTTGATCTTCCTACGAGGTGAAATCTGTAGAGCTATCAGCTCTGTCACTTAACAGCAATTATGTATAAAATGATGGAATATCAGCTATCGGTATGGAAGGAAGACAGAGCTTGAAGATTTCATGTTTATGGTCATGAGTGCTAATACCATTTCTTGTCAAATTTGTCAAGAAATTAACCTATTAATTTCTTCGAGGTACTTTTTTGTTCTTTTCTGTGCTTGACTGCATTTGCAAAGTCAATAAAGTAAATTCAACACCTGAGGTCAGTTATAACAGAAGAGGAATGAGCATTGGAGAGAGATTAATCTTCTCACATGGATGTCAAAGCCAGGGTCAGATGAATCATGCTCTGGACGTGCGCATTTCTCTCCATTAATGACCAGTCCAAGCTGAGTCTAGACCAGCCCAGCAGTAGATGTCTATCCTATAAACACCTAAGGTGAGATAAATCCTAGCATGATGTCTCTGCAGAAAAGCTTAATTGTACCTGAGAACTTGGGGAAGCTGAAGGACAAACAGCATCGGCTTTTTTGGCAAATACTCCTTTGGGCTTTAAAGGTAACTGATGGTATTCAGTCACCAAAACTTAAAACCTTAACAGTGAACTATGCTCCTAGAAATAATCTGAAATGGTTGCTAAAGAATCAAAGGTTTGGTGCTGTAGTGAAGACAAATTACTTGCAAAAACTCAATTGGTCTATAGTCTGGTCCAACTCCTACTGCGCTGGTTACCTGCATTGCGATTTCACCTACGGGAGAGAAATGTGAAAATCACTTGCTCACCAGTAATATTTATGCAGTAATATTGCAGTCTAATCACTTAAACAGGAAAGAAGTGATAGAGTAGGAAAAGAAGAATAAACAGCTGCTTTGTTTCTTTGCAGAGAGGTAGGTGGGATAGAAGAAAGGAAGACTACAGCAAACTGAATTACCTTTGACTCCTCTTTATTTGTTACATGTTATCACTCATATTTTATCTTGCAGCAACCCTGAATAACAGCCATTAAAATATCAGGATCGTTCTTCAACTCAGTTATTTAGTGACAATTTTGGTTTACGTCTGATGGGCTTATAAGAACAGAAGGTCCTACCAGCCTTCTAAGCTGAAGTGACCTTGTTTCTCAAGTACAGGAGAGAATGGCCTGTATGATGAGATGGGCTTTCAAGATTAATCTTTTGTGCTCTCTTCTTTGTGGAAAGGTAAAGAAAAAAGTAGATACTTAGTCTTACAGGTTATGACTTCTTTACGAACATTTTAAGGAACAGAAGAAAAAGCTAGAAGCCAGTGGACCATTAAAGAACCTTTAAAGAATTGTGCACTAGGAAGACATTTTGGCAGAGCATCAAGCGGAAGAGGAAGCAGGTTCAGTACTGAACCAGGACCCACCAAGTGAGTCCCGGGAAAGGCTGTTCTCACTAGCAGCATCAAAGAGTGTTTGGGGGAGGGATGAGAAAACGGTTACAAATACTTGTTCTTGGCGTTTGCCTAGCATGTAAGGTGGAGAACCATCCACTCTGGTGTCTCATCAGTGACGAGAGCCTCCTCCTGCTCTTAAAGGCTGGGAGGTCTCAGAGCTACTGCAGTCCAGTTTGAAGGGGAAGGTCAAGTCTTCAAACGCAAGAGGATCACACCAGAAAATGAACTTAGGATTGGATGTTCTCCTCAGATATGATTTTTCTTTTTCTTTCATGGATATAGAGGAGTTGAGCAATCCAAGAGGTGCTTGCAGGGTAGTTAGTCCTGTTTGGACTGCTTTGGTCTGACTAAAGCTACCTGCCTTGAAAAATGACCTCACGCTGCATGTAAAAACTGCACAAATTGCTAAGTTTTTGCTCCGGCTCAGAAGGTGGGTGGGAGGAACCAAAAGCAGAAGCCTTTGTGCCAAGCCTCTTAAAGCTGAATGCATGGCATCTTCTGGGGGAGCAGGGTTATGTCTGCCACTGTGGATGCCCTAAGTCAAATGTTCTCCAGCTAACGCTGCAGGTAAATCCCATCATGAATACACACAGAGGCAAACGCATGACAGAGAAGCAGTTCTTCCTTTCATTTTAGCGCAGTATATCCAGCAAAACACCACCCAAAATAACTTTGAGATTGACCACAGGGGAAAAAAAAAAGATTACATTTTCTGCAATTCTACGATTCTGCTTCACATTGCAGAGCTTTCTGTTCAAAATATTCTCTAGTGTAACAATAAGGCCTAAAACAGACTTTTCATGATTCTTAGACTGTGTATGTATGTCAATTCATCTAACAACCCATAAAAATATGTGTATTTCTATAACAAAGCTACCATTTTTCCCTTACAAATGTATAGATGTATATTATACATCCACCTCTCCCACTGAGTCCACTGTGAGAAAGACCCCAACTGGAGATACTCCTTTTGCATTACAAAGTGTGGTGAATGGGGTTCAAATGACAGGGAAAATTGTACTGACCTACCACTACCTCCACTCCCTTTAAGTGTTAAACATAGAAGAAAAAAATAGTTCTGTTCATCAGATTTTATTTCAGATAATGGTAAGCAGGATGCCAGTGTCCCGGGAAGGGTGGGGAGCTGAGAAAAGGGCGAGCAAATGAAAAATTGAAAAGCCTTGCAAAAAAAAAAAAAAAAAAGATAAAAAAAAATCAACACTGAAAACTAATTTCTACAAATGCAATAGTGTGAAAACTTTCTAGTAGCTGTTGTGCTACTTTGCTTCCCAGGCAGCAAACACTTGCATGGCTGGCACTTGAGCACATTAAACTGCAGCAAAAATGTCCTTGATAAATTTTCACAAGGCTGAGGTGTTTCTCACTGATGCTAGGTCTGAACATTCTACTGTTCCAGTTTTAGTCTCCTAAATGTCAGCTCATACCTATGATTGTTACACACAAACTCCTCCAGTCTGGCCATTGGGAAGAGGACTGCAGTTTCTCTTCATGCTTCAGGACTATGCAGTGTTCAAAACCAGTATTTGAGATTTTGGGCATCCTGGAAGATTCCCCCGCTGTGACTTGCAGAAATGCTGCATTCAGTGAAGGCAGATGCTGGTTTTTCACCCTCCTTCTAACACAAACACAATAGATTTTTGATAGGAGTAGTAATGCTCTCTAGAAATGCAAAGGACATGACTCAGCTGGCTAAACATAAGGATCTAGTATCATTCGAGACAACCTATGTTTAAAGGACTTGAAGTGAGCCCGACCAGACTGTGTGCATTGCTTTGGGAGAGCTAATAAGCTGGAGAGGCAAGTGATATTGTTGTCTTCTCCCTTACTCTCATGCTGAGTCATTTAAGGTTTATTACATGTTATGTTTGCATAGCAAATGTGAACAAGTTACACAGATAGCTTGAGCACTTGCAAGTTATGTAGTCAAAAAACATAAATATCTTTTCTCCCTAAGGGATTGTTTGTCTTCCTAGACTCTGAATATGACTGAGAAGCACAATTCAATCACAGGATTACCTAATATTTCTACAGTAGCCTTTTAATTAATATCAGTGTCATGACACCTCTCGTCCTAGGAATGTGCCCTGCCTATGCATAATTAAAAATAAAGGTAGATTACAATAGGACAAATAATAGTGAAATGAGACGGGTACATGATAAAACAGTTCCTTTGGCATTCACTAAGCAAAATTAATCAAAACATTTCAATATGCTAATAAACTGCAAAATTATTCATTGAGATGGTTTGTTCCTTCATCATGTCATAGTGTCAAAGGATTTGTCACCAGCACTTCCACACAGATTTTCAGTATTTTTTGCATATGTAAAGAAGTCTTAAGGGAAAACAGCACAGAAGCTCAGGCCCCACAAAAGGCCACGTCATATGCGTAAGAGCTGTGAATTTAACATACGTCAAGCATGCTAATATAGAATAATATATCTAAGTTTGTCTTATTTTCCTTCCTGTACTCTAAAACTGATTCTTAGAAACCTATTTTTATAAGTTGTATTATTAACCTGAAGAAATATTTTTTCATCAATATGCAATAGCCCAATACTCCTTGTATGGAAAAAACTACATGTTTAATTGCAGGCTATAAAGTTCATTCCATTAGCATTTGGGTGACTGGCCAGAGGCTGCAGAGCTATTGCTTGCAATGCTGTATATTATCGTATAAAATCTGTGTTAGGTGAAGAATGAGGTCAAGGTAAGGGACAACATTCAAGACTCTGTCTTTGTTCCCCTTCCACTAAATTAGAGAATGTTACACACGTCTGTTTACCTTCACTTTACTGCTACTGAGTTTAATAAAGGTTGCATGATTTACATGTTGTCGAGCTGAAGAAGACAAGCGCAAGCCCCTTTCACTCCATGCATCTAGCTCTGAACAAGATGCTCCAAACCAGAGCGGTTGTAGCTGCAATGCAGTCTTCAGAGTGCAGGTCCCTGACACATGGTGAGGTTAACTCTGCCAGTTGCATGCATTTTAAGAGATGGGCTAGAGTATCTTTACCCCTCTTCCCTCCTTTCCTTCAGGAATACCCAAGGAGTGAGGCTTTAAAGGGATTCCACTGGGTCTATGAATCCGATGGAGGTGTTACGGCCAGGAAGTAATATGACACAGCGCTTCCTACAGGATCTTCACTGGAGTACTTACCTTCACGAATGGCTTTTGCAGCCCATGCTGTGCTCCCTGCTGTTGCAACACTGCGGAGCTACCAAAACTGTACCAAGAATGAATTCTTGTCATGAGCATGGAGGCACTTGCTGAAATACAGTATAGTAATTTTTTCATTAGTTTACTGGGACATGAAGTTCTTGGAACTATCTTAGTGTTATTTTTTCCAGTAAAATGTTTTAATTAAAGAATGCCATTTAGTTCCTACTTAATTATTATTTCTGGGAGAGCTACCAGGGTTAGAAATTTAACCTGTAAAAGCCAAGTCCTGCTTAGTCTAATAAAACCTATTTGTGACTTCTGCCTACAAACCATCCCAATTATTACAAGTCCAAGGCTTCAAATAGGTCAGCTGATTTTCAGCCCTCACTTAGTTTACAAACAGATGATGAATCTGTTTGGCTTTGGCACTGGAATCCTTTGGGGTGGACCATCAAAGGTCATGTACAGCGCAGGTGACTCCAAAGCATTATCTAGAGATGAGGCACATCAGAGTCTAAGGAAAACAAGAAATGTAAGACCATTTCCCATAAAATCTATTTGATACAGCTTGCCTTGGTAATAGCTTCATGCCTGTGTCCAGACTACCATCATTGTCAGAGGCTGCACTTTCACAGACTGGGGCCATACCCTGATGGAATGAGAGGACCACTCAATCATTCCACAAGGAACTGGTGTGAAAACCTCAGTTCTCTGTAAGGAAAAAAATCAAGAGCTATCCCAATGTACACTATGAGGAGGAATGTCTCAGCCTTTAAGCAATAAGGCATCTGGAAGAGTAGTGGTATACAGCCTGATGGTTCAGATGCAATTTCAAACAACCTCAGGCAACTAATCGTGATGCACGCAGAGATGCGTGCTGGAAGGGCTGCTGTAAATTGTGGTTCATCTCTAAACCTCTTGCTGATGCTAAGGCTACAAGGGAGGCTTGAGACTTTGGATCCCTGCACTGATTTTTTGTCCAAGTTCAAAACTGTCAGTACCAAAGGGTTCAAGATCTTCCTGTTAGTTGCTTGATTGTGGGAAGCAGAGAGACATAGGCTTCTTTATAGCATCTTCATGCTTTCCGAGTGGAGTCTTTTCCATGCAGGTTTCCTTTAGCTTCTGTTTTACCTGCTGGATTCTCTCATATCACTAGCCTTTGGGGAAGGGAACCCACATTTTTCAATGGTGCATCAAGAAGTGTTTTCAAAACTGACTTTTAGTCCAATAGCTTTATGAACCAGGCAACCAGATGGTTTGCTTCTCCATTTCTTCAAGGAAGAGAAAGGAAATATCTGGAGATTAAACACTTAGTCTGCAATGTGAGGTTCATGTAGGCAGTAAAAGGATTTAAATTCCACAGTTTCCCCACTATTACTAATGTGTTTAGCTGCATCACAAACAGGACAATACTTTAAGCTGGCAGATTTGGAAAAAACCAAGTATAGAAAGAGACTTTGCTGTTGCTGGGGAAAGAATGTCCTTGGGCTACAAAATAAAAGTGTCATTGGTAACTGTTAGGTACAGAAATATCAATGAGCAAAAAAGAGCAGGCGGCGGAGTGGGGCAGGGAGTGAATTACACCTATGGCCAAGATAATTTATTGAAAGAACGGAAATATAAGGAAACTAGAAATGAGTTTTAATAATTTTTAAATGGTTGCTTTTGAGTCAAAAGGTGATGGAGGGGAAGCAGGGACAAGAAAGTGCAGCCCTGCCTCTGTACCATTGGTGTGGACCATGAAGAAGAAGGACACAGAGGATGTATAATGCCTGAGTGATGTTAAAGGGAGAAAGTCTTCCAGCTCAAGGGCAAAAGATGTGCATTTCACTAGGTTGTACCTATGGTCAATTACACAACAGACAGTTAATTCTGCTTTGTTCTGATATACATACAATGACATGTCTAAAAGGGTGAAGCGTTTCCTGGATTGGAGGCTGGAACCAGGCTCTTCTGTGGGATATGATAACGCACAGGCTAGACAGTTGTGCTCTTTTCTTTTTCCTTTGTTTCCTTTTTCTTTTTTTTTTTTTTTTTTTTAAGCTCTCTGGCAGAGTGAATATTGATTGGTTCATATACAGTGGCCAGCCCCAAGAGGGAGCACAGAAAGCTCCTCAGCAGAACATCCTGTAATCTGGTGGTTCATGCTTTCCCGTGGATGATAGATGTTGAAAGCCTTTCAGGGGGAAAGATTTCCTACACTTTGTACGTAAAAGGACAGGAGCAGCAGCAACATCCATTGCTCTGGCTGCCTTTTGAACGAAGGAACTGCCTCCTCAGTGTTGGAACAAAAAGCCATGAATATCAGTCATAACGAGGTGAATCCCAGAAGGCAGCACTTAAATCCCAGAGGGACAGAATCAATCACACTGCCCTGTGCACAGTTTCTTTGTGCAGGCTACTCAGGTATTCAGAGGGCTGGCAAACACGGGCTAAGTCTTAAACATTTTGTGGAGTTCTAAGTGTACATCTGATCCTAAAAATGCTATGTGACACTAACAGTCTGCCAGCTCCTGCTACTCCTGCCAGGCTGTGTAACGCTGAGTAATCTTGGTATTAACAGCTGATGAAGAGAGAGGTCAGTAGTTCATTTGACCCAAGCTGGACTTCTAGATAAGCAAAGATAAACTGCACAGCTCTGTAGGTCACTTACAAACTGGAATAGCTCCCTGCGTGGCAAGGATGGACACACCAAATGCATGAGCAGGTAATGGAGTGCTGGGGCTGGGGCTGGTGGTGTTGGTGGGGGGGGATACAAAAATGTGTAGTTTTGCTATTTCCATGCTCCCAAATGAAGTGACAGCAATAGTTCTGAAGAGAGTCTTCAGACAGAAAAAGTTCAGGTTTTCTGGCTGAAAAGAGAAAAAAATCAACACGTAGATGCCTTGCACTGATGAGTTCTACCAGAGGCATCACATGTAGTATTTGGTACTGTGAACCTTTATGCCCATTTTGTGATTTGACCTTGTAGGTTGCAGAGGCATGTTTTTCCTCAAATTTGAAGCAGGGAAAAAATAATGTCTGAAGTCATAATTGTGTACTTTAAATATATTAGGATACATGGAAATAGTATTTTAAGAAATTTAGGCGTTACCCAACATTGAAAGAAGCCCAGCAATTTCTAATGGAAGACTGATGATCACAAACTTTACTCCCTGCCCAGTCTTAAGAAGCTGTCTGCAAATCAACCTGGGAATAGCGTTTTATGTCCTTATGACTTATTGACCTTGTAACTTCTTTCTAGGGAAAAGACTCTAATTTGTAAATTGCCATGTTTAAACAATCATATAGTTTATGATGCTACCTATAAAAGGAGTGACACTGGGTAAGGGAACGTGTCAAAACTTCGACCAGCTGAACAGAGTCATATACAAAGATACAGATAAAAGTTACCAGTGCAGGTGTCTCTGGGAATTTCACCCTACCCAGCTGAAGATGCCTCCTTGAGACTTTTGGAGGGGACTCCCATCACCAGCCCTGAGACAGTGACCACCCATCCTCTCCAAGAGCTTTTTGATCAAGACATGCCCCATTTCCAAGGTCCCAATAAAGCTTGCTTAGCATCACATTGCTGCAGTCATTCCTACAACATACTATTCTTAAGGAACTGGCAATGAACAGTCAGTGGAAAGTAGGGAGATGTGCAGGGAGAAAGGGAAACAATATGGAGAGGCCTGGACAGCTTGAGCACTACTATTTTTGCTTGATCAAAAGAACACGATCCTTCAAAGATCAATGATGGGTCAGAAGAAAACGCTTAACCATTTTTTTCAGTATGATGAAAAATCCATCTGCACTAGCTGAGACAGGCTCCATCAGAAAACTCCCGTTTCTCCATGCCAGTTAAACTTCAGCGATTAAAAAATATCACTATAGACTCTCCCTGATGCAAATTCAAACCTGACACTGCCGTCTAGGTAGGCTGCAGAGGTGAAGTGGGTGGGTTTCTAGCTGGGAATAACTCAGCAGGAAAGCAGGGTGCTTCAGATCTGCTACTGGTGGCTACTTAGATTCACAGAATAATTGAGGTTGGTAAGGATCTCTGCTGGTCAGCTGTTCCAATCCCCAGCTCAAAGCAAGATCAACTTCAAAGATCGATATGGCAGGGAGATTTCTTTCTTTTTACTTGGCACAAAGCCTGTCCAGAACCAGTAACGTACATTGTACTGGAAGCACCATCATTTTGCATTACAGATGTAAATTGAGGGTCTGACTTGCTGGTGTCATTGAAGAGCCAATGGCACTTTTTCAGATGCTGTGTGGACTGTTCTCAAGGCCTTAACCTCAGAAGCCAGAACTAGAGTTGGGAAGGACCCCAATGGGCTACTCAGTCATTGTCGCTGTCCCAAAGCAGTATCAACTAAGCATAAGTATGTTCTTACAGATATCTGTCTAGCCTNTCTTACAGATATCTGTTTGGCCTATTCTAGAAATGTACAGTAATAAAGATAGCAAAAGCTCTAGTCAAGTCCACTCAGATGCTTAATTATCACTAGCGTTCTTTAGAAAGGCTTGCTTAACATCTTCCCTAGTTATACCTTGCTGAAATTTAAACACCTGACTTCTCATTCTGTCTCCAGGGGAACTAAAGAGTTGTTTATTACCATCTTTATGACAGCCCATTTCATACTGGATGACTGCTTTCAGATGTCTCCTCAGCCTTCCCAAGGTTAAATGACTTAAATTCTTTCAGTCTTCCCTCACAGGTGATACTGTCTATAGCTCTGATAATTCTTCTTCTTCTCCTATGGATTCATGTTGCTCCACATCTTTTCTGAAGTCTAGTTCTGAAAACTGGGCAGAGCATTCAACTGAGCCCTTTTTGGGAGTGAAGCGAGTGGAGAGACTGATTAAATCATTCTTGAGCACTACACAGACACGTACAAATTCCAGGTCTTTTCCTGAAATTGATACCTAACTAGCTGTTCCCTACATTTAGGGAAATATGTTGCCTACATTTGGGTAGTTAACTGTTTTTGCTTTTGCGTGAAGCTTTGCACTCATCCTCACTGAATTGCTTCTTTTTATTGATTTTATACTGTTATCCACTGTGTTAAAATCCCTTTGAATTTTAAACTTACTGGCCATAAGGATATAAAGGAAGATTTAAATTCTACAAACACAACATAAACAAGACTCAGAAGCTTCCCACAAAAGAAAGAGATGACTCATTATATGAAAATATTTGTTCTGTTGTGCAATTATAAATGTCTGAACAACGAATGGCCCAAACTGGGGGGGTAAAATGAATTAAAGGCAGTGAATACCAACCTGATTACCAGGGAATGGAAGGTGTTAAGGGACATGGAGAATGCCAGGAAAGGGTTAAGGTTTAGGTCACATATGAGAAGAAGTAAAAGAACTAAAAAAATTCAGCTCCAAAAGAAAAATCAAATGTACCACAAGCCATAGTATCAGAAGCAGCACAACACAGCCAGAGAATTTTACTAAAGCACAACATTTACAACACTTTT
>VZTL01075883.1:0-31320 GCA_013400535.1 Scopus umbretta
TTTATGCGTTTGTGGCTGTAGAAGGATTTCAGTCGGATGGTTTAAACGTATCCCTGTGTGTGTGTAAATGTCAAAACATGCCAAATAAACAAGGGTCTGAGGAGTCTGAATACGGCTGTATTTGAACTTTGGGAAAATTCAGATTCATGGCCTGGTTGTATTTTGGCATAACAAACTGAGCCAAAGCCTTTACCCAAACACACCCAGGACTGTAAAAAGTTCAACCTTGCATCCAGTTTCTGCTTCCATGTCTACTGCTGACTTCTTGCAAGAGGTGACTTGGCTGCACGTGCTTTTTCTCTCCAGCTCTGCCCTGGGAAGAGCAAAGCGTCCCAGCACGCAGCCANTGCTTCAGTTTGGAAGTGCCTCTTGTTGCAGCTTCATAACAAGCTACCTCTGTAGCAGATGTCAAAAGCAAAATTAAAGAAGTTTATTTTCCATCCTGGACTGAGTACTTCCTGAGAAAAACAAACTCTCTGTGAATATTTAAATCTGCACAGTGACCTGCATTGCTCCACTTAGCTTTGTATTGCTAAGAGAGAAACTAGGAACCAATTCCCAATCTCATCTTTTCCTTCCTATGCCACTGGAAGCCAAGCGTTCTTCTGAGGTAGCAGGCTTGGACCTCCGGGGCACGGAGGGACACCCTCCACTGGTGACATTGATCAGAAAGCCATAACTTCAATTGTCTGCTGAGCCACTGTGCACATCCCAATGCTTAGCAGTGTCCCCTCTGGCTGATAATATGTCTCCTCATTTTTTCTTGGAGGACTTTTCCTGTAGGAGCATTGTTTTTGCAGGCAGAACACCTCCACCTGTTGCCAATGGTAGGCTTTCACCTTCTACCACAGTGCTCTAGAAAATAATTATTTCCCCATTAGTTTGCTTAACAGTCATACAGTTTCATAGAAAAATCACGACAGCTATCAAATTCTGCAGAATTGTTCAGTAAACATAGGTGACAAGCCAATTCCCTGTTACTTCTGTGGAAAAGTCTAAAATAACATAAGATATATGATATGATCCTCTGGGCATCATCCTCATTCTTTTAGATAATACTTTGCCACAAAAGCAATCAAAAAAATAGGCATGAGAATTACTGTTTTCTCAATTTTGGAAGATCACTGGGAATTGGTCCAAGACTGGATCTTACTTAAAGGAATATTTCTCCAAAGGTAAGTTCCACATGAGACAAGGTCCCTAGTGATGGAAGAGCTCTTGGCTCTTGGCTGCTGCTTTTATGAGATGTATCTGAAGAGGCCACAGTGAGCTGTAAAAGAGACCTTACCAGAGAATGCTTTACAAGGCCCATTTTCACAACAATGGCTACTTCCAAGGCTATGCAGTCAAAAGTGCATTTGCCTTCTTGAAAACCAGGGCTGTCTTGACAATCTGCTCCAGTTCTGCATGGACTGATCTTTTGGTTATGTTATGGGTGACCCTTTACACAGTGTTTAATGATTTTATGGGAATCTGGGAAAACGTCCAATCATTCATAGCTGAAATACTGCACTTTGGACTTGGTACCAATACAAGCAACCTTGTACTTTATAAAACTGACTGGGAACTGGTTCCCCACCCCTTTTACTCTTCCAAGAACTACAGCCACCACAATAAAGTAGCAGTAGAATTTAGGATCATTTACAGTAAGTGGAAACAAAGTGCTGCTGGTATCCCATCCCTGGTGCTAGATATTTTGCTTAAAGCATTGAGGCTCCTATGAAATGTTTCATGCACAATTGCATGCCAGTATCTATCAGGCCTTTCAAACCACTTTGACCTGCCCAGAAAGTAACAGAAATGTCTTTGCAGTTGCAAAATAACACATTAGCTCACATCGTCACCCAGAAAGGCAGCACTGATGACTCAAGTCCTATAAAGATTCTCTTTCAATGATATTTTTACTTCTTTGCATCAGTATGTTTTATAAAAGTCACTCTTCATGGTAAAGTTCTCTTATACATCCAAAAGAGCTCCTGACAAATACAGAAGCAACTTTAAAGTAACCTGGACAGAGATGAAGGCAGCTGGTCTTTAATTTCAGAAAGAGCTAAGAGGGAGATCTTCCCAGCTTGAGTGATAGCTCTGCAATTTAAGACAAACACAGGTCCCAGCCCATCACTCCAGTATATGGATTGTTTTTAAAAGAAGGAGATGTTATGTCTGTCAACCTGCCCAGAAATCCTTTAGCCAGCAAAAGGAATCTGAAACCAAGACAGTCAAAAGCCAAAAAGGAATACATTGCAAAGACTTCAGGGGTGTTGGAACTGGGTAGAGGAAGAGAATTCCTAGAAAACATATCTGGGAAAACAGACTGGCCATTGACTCGTAACAAGAGCTTTATCTGCTGCAGTCAAGCATAAATGTTTGGGTTCCCAGGGCTGTTGCTTGCTGGACAGAGAGAGTAGCCAAACAGAGGAAGTGTTGCCCGTGGTCTTATTGTGTGTAAAATGGGAATGAGCATGCAATATGGATGAGCTTGAACTATGTCAGGGAGGCAGATTCCCCTGCTGTAGCTCCGGTACTTTCTGCATGGGTACTACAATTCAGGAGCTTCTATCATAAGGACTCAATACTCCAGGAAAAAAGTCTAGTTGATTTGGTCTGTGAGTAGAACTGGGAAAGGGCCATGACCCTAGAAAGCACCCTTTGGAAAGCACACCAGCATGAATCTTCCCAGTCCCACAGTCGCAGGAAGGACTTTTTATTTCTTCCCAGCCTCATAAGCACTTCTCAGCCTAACTGGAGGTGATGGTTAGCATGAGGGTTAACAGCTTGCCTTTGCCTTCTCAGAGGATATGGGAGCAGGTACTGCTGAAGCTGGTCCCTGTGAGATGTCCCCTCATCACCACAAAATTACATACAAACAGATTCATGCTGCTTGCAAAAGCACCATCAGTGCTGCCTAGGAGCAAGCAGTGGAGTTTAAACACATTTGACAGCTGCCTGTAAGACATGTCATTCATTTTATGAGTAATTGTAAAACAGGAAATTCAAGGGAGATGCCTATGACAGTCCGTGGAACTAGAAATACAAAATGCAGAGGTTCAACAGATTGTTTTGGGAGTTTCTCTCCAATAAAGATTTCCTTTAGATGTTTATGGATAATACGGCTTCTGTGCCACACAGATCTCACAGCTTGGCACTGACCAAAAATGCCTTTCCTCTCAGTTTTGCTTTCCATTGCCACTGGTCTAAGCACCTCACCAGCAGTCAGTTAGCTACTATGGCAAGTGTGGTGCAAAAGCTTCATTATTAATTACCCAAAAATGAGGAAACTCAGGCACTAAGCAATTAAGAGCTCAGGTCACAATGGGATCAAAAGCAGTGCTGGATCTGAAACACAAGCACCTGACATAAAAAATATAATTCAGTGTTTCCCAAAATATTCTGTGATTCTAGGTATGGGTGAAAACAGAAAGGCCTCTTCATGCTCCTTCTATAGTACACAGAGATAGTTTTTGCTAACAAATCTCTCTGCTAAATCAAGCAACATCCTAGAAACTTGTTCTGACTGCTGTGTAGACAGACAGGAACATATAGATTTTTTTTGGCAAAACTAACCCACGGCTCTGACATAGTAAAAACATAGTAAAAACAAAAGTCAGAACAATGTATCAGAGGGCAGGAAAACTCAGGAAAAAAAAAATTCTTACACTTCTTGACATGATTTTTTGCTTTAAAAAGCCTTACTCAGAAAGCATGCATTGGCATGTTATTATTCATTTAAACACATTAAAAAAAAAACTGTCAAACAAAAAACAAATCACATCCATTACTTAAAATTACCACCAGTCCTTAGTGGACTTTTGTGTTGGCTTTGTCTTAGAGAAAGCAAACATGTGACTTTAGGTGCTATAGGGCAAATGAAGGGTTATTACCCTTCCTATCTCAGGAATGGAGCCCTCAGGTTGGTCAAGCTTTCATTTTGGAAACCAAAGGCCCTTGTAAAATTTCTGTCAAAAAACTCCCTTGTCCTCTAGCAGTGCCTTTCTCAGTGAATCCTGCAGGTAGACACACTTGGCCTCTTTCAGGATAATTTGTGTGTAAATACTAGGGTTTTTTCCAAAACTAGGGGATGCTTTGAAACAATGTTGTAATGAAAAGAAAAAGAATCAAAGCAGTTTTCAGTAATTAAGTCAACAATACATTTAAGATTTCCCATCGTATCTAAAGCATCTTCATGGGGCAGGCAGACATTCTGAAGACCTAGGGGAAATCCATATTTATCTGAAAAGCAGCTGGAAGCCCCAAATATACTTTATGACACTAGACACAGTTAGATAGACCCACTGAGTATCATGGTCACACTTTTTTTTAATTAAAAAAATAGGCCTAGTAAAGCCCTTTTTCTTGTTTAGAAGAAATCTGCTGGATTCCTTCCTGACGAGATAGCAATTTCTCTCCCCTTTCCTTAGCTTTCAATTTTCATTAGCACTGCTACATGGAAGGAGCAACAAAACCGCCTTAAATATTTCTCTTTTCCCTATTTCTCCGTTCTCCTATTTCTTCTCTTTCCCTTTTCCAAAGCAGCAGCATAAGGGGATGCCAAAATGAGCGCCTTCATTAGCAGGCTGTTTATAACAAAAGGACTTGTTAAAAACCTGCTCTGCAGATAATTTGTTAAAGTGCTCCTGTGGTCAGAACTGTGGTCAGGCAGTGATGTCCTGGTGCAATTTATCACCTGTCAGCAGACACCTGTAATGTCTTTTGCAACGGAGGCCTTAGTGGTACAAGATGCCCTGCACAGGGAAATGGGAAAAGAAGACAGGTTTCAGGAGCGCTGGAAAGAAGAGAGACTTTCTGAGAGACCATAGGGCTGTCACAAATCACATAACACAACAGCTGATCTTCAGCTGTAGTTTCAGTATTTCATGACAGTGGCATAGGCCGTACCGTAGAAACAGCTATTTGTTCCCTCTGCTAGTAGCTTGTTCACATTATAAATTTTAGCTTCATCCAGCTTCTAGCTGAGGGACTTAGAACCAGTTACAGAAAAAATGCAAAAATAGAGCAGAAGTAGCTAAAACAGGATTTAGGTGCTAAGACCAAAACTGCAGTCCAAAACCTCTGCAGGCACCTAAACCTGTAGGTTTTTAGAATTTTCCAGTCTCCTCTTTAGATTTGTCCGTTTCTCATACACCTGCAGTTTTGCTACAGCCCGACACCACTTCTCTCTTGCCCTTTGGCCCCATCAGTCTTGGATTCCTCTCTGCAAAGCTTCAGCAGAAGAGAAGCATGCCCCACAGCAAGGTTGAAGGTCTCCTGAGGAACCTCTTGGGTGAGGAGGTGACTTGCCATTCTGGTGTTTTCTTTTACAATAAAAAAGAGAGAGCCCAGATGAGATTTGCTAGGGAACATAAATTAATGTCTCTCCTTCTGAGGAGATCCTGAGACCCATCTTTCCCATGGCCGAGTTTGGGAGTGGGGCAGGAAATCAAATATGTCTTGCTAGTAGTAGCCTATTTAGAAGCTAGATTTTGGGGTAGATCTGAGGATTTTTCAGACCTGGGGAATTTAATTTGGTGATCATAAGAAGGCATTTAAAAAGTGGGTAGGTGTACAAGGACTTCACTGACTCTAGAACGTGCAGGAAACTGAGAAACAACCTGCAGATTTGGAAGGACTCTTCTCAGTTGCATGGCAGGAGTCAGTTTGCTACTACGCCTCACTCTGCTTCTGGGCATGGACCTCTGTTGCTTGATGGGAGGAAAGGCTGACAGACAGAAGGTAGTTTAGTAGACTGCCAGAGTAAGAAGACAGAAGGTAGTTTAGCAGACTGCAAGAGTAAGAAGACAGGGAACAATGCAAATATTGTTCATTCTTCATACTAGCAAGAGAGTGAGGTTTTGGTCTTTCAAAATACCTGAAGAAACAGATGCTACACTTGCTCCCCATGTCAGCATTTGAATCAGAGAAGGCTTCTGATGTGTTCTTTCCAGTAGGGAAGACACTGCAGCTGTTCCAGCTTATTCTGGATTTCACTCCTGATGTACGATCAGCTACTGTTTGAGGTAAATCAACAAAAGTTACTTGCAGCTTCTCCCCAGGATGTTTTCTTACTCTTCATTCCTTTTTTCAGAACAAAAAAGCTACTTAGAGAAATACTAACTGTTGTTCAAAGAAAAAGCTATTTGAGCTGTTATATAAATTGCATAAGCCACTGCATGATTTCAAAATTACATTGTTTGCCTTACTTGAAGGCATATCACTCTTTCTGTGAAATGAAAATGGCAGGACACAGCAGAAGAGGCTCAGAAGAGCCTGAATCTAACATCAGCTTTGCTTTCTTCCTCCCTCTCAATTCTGAACAAATATAGACTGTATTTTCAACAGGGTTAAGTATGCAGAGTCTAGACCAGGTTGTGAGCAGACCTAACTTCTCATTCATGCATCAAGGAGAAAAAGAAAGCATTGTATCCTGAAGCCTTCGAAGTGAAAAAGCACTTCAGGCTTGGACTTTGCACAGCCACCTGTTTCTATTAGCTGTAAGGAAAAAAAGCAGGTTCGCATAATGTTTTTTGCTGCAAACACTATCCATCTAAATATAGCAAGTACTCACTCTGCTCTCTGCCCACACCTCAGTGAGTTAGTGGAGCTGAAAACCTCTCACCAGTGATTGCACTTAATGACTCTTCTCTCACTTAAACAATTCAGTGTGTAAGGGTGTGAAACCATCTGCTTTTATTCCTTGGAGAGCTATTGAATTCATTGTCATGACCAAGATTCCTTGCCTACTTTGTAACAAAGGAGGAAGAAAGACAAAAGAGGAGAGGCTATGATTAAAATTGACACACTACCTGGGTTATTACAACTTTCCATCACTCCTGGTAACTCCTGTCTCCTCAGACCTGAAACAATCAAGGTGGCACCTGGCATGTTCCTCACTATGCCCTCATGACATGATCTGATGATCTCTGGAACATCCTCTTCCCCCATCAGTCTCAGGAAAAGACAAGCCCAGGAAGCAAGGGGAGGAGTCCAAATGATAACAGTCCTGGAGCTCCTGGCTTCTTGAAAACTACTTGGATCTTCAGTAGAGCTAGGGTAAGAGCTGTTTCTATACCTTGGATCACTACAGCTTCCTAGGACTTGGCTCTAAGACATGTTGTATGACAAGGATCTCCCAAAACATCACTACACCTTCTTAACTAAAAGATTAAAGCCAGGGGGGTATTCTTGTGTCCTCCATCCTCATGTGTACAGTTTCACCCAGACACCTCTAAATGAAGTGCAAAGACTGAGATTAGCCCTAAGCAACCCTTTTCTGAGGAGACTAAACTCTCAGTAATAGATATCCAGATGCCAAGAATCCAAGGCCTCCTCAGTCATGAAGACGATGTCCACATGACTAGATGAACCACCCCAGGGTGTGCAATCTCCTCAGCTCCCTTCCACCCTTAGCTCTGCTGATCAAATATAACTTTGAGCAAGTAAGATACAGCAGGGAGGCATCCAAGGTAGACAGTAGTCTGTGTCCATACTGCTACAGGGTGGTGCTGGAGCCTCAGCGACATGCGTTGAGGTATAAGGGATAACTCACGTGTGAGGGGAAGGTCAGGTGATAGAGCAAACCCCTGTGACATACTGAATTCATGAATTATCTGGGGAATGGCAGACAAACAAACACCCAGTGTGTGGAGCTAAGAGCATCTTAGTGGTACATCCCTCAGGACTACTGCAGCTCAACCAACCTGGAGAAGACTTTTGGCTTGAGAATTAAATAATTTTCAGCAATAGAAGTGTGAGTTCATGCCAGATAATGAGTATAGTTCAAGCAGCAGGCAGAAGCAGCTCTGAAGCATCCTGCTACTCCAGGTGAAGCCACCTTCTCTGAGAGTCCCCAGACTATACGCCTACATATGTCACCTCCCATCTTCACCTGTCTCCTTTACCTACCAGAGCAGTGACTTTTATTTGTAATAAAATCCTGTTTGACCAACATATTGTGAAGCTCTCTGCACTTACCACTCTACAAAGCCCACGATGACCCTAAAGGGGGGTTAAATGGATCCTTCCTTCCCTCTCCCATATAGTCAACACCTCACAATGCTGACAGGGGATTCCTCTCCATCTCCCACCATGTGACCCCCCCATCCCTTCATCCCTTGGATTGGTTCCAACAAGGGCTTTGGTCAAGTAGCAAGGGGAAGTGTTTGCTCAATTGTTGTCCATGTTTAGGATCTCAGCTAACTTCTCACATTCTGACTCCTGATTCTTCCAAAATGTCAGGAGTTTGCCCTGCTCTCTCAGGCCCTGGCTGAGATGGAGAGCAGAGTATGGGTTCTGACAGAAGGCTCTGGCTAAAGACTGCCCTGAAATAAATGGGGCCAAAAAATTTCCAGCTTCCTCACCTGGCTGAAAGACTCCCTAAAGAGCTAGTCTATTAAAATGCACTTTTTTAATTCAGTTTTTCTGTGCATGTTACTAAGAGTCCAGATTTCTTTCTGCCTTCCAGTTTGGTCTTTGTTGTTGTTATTGTTGTGTTTTAAAGGAGTCTGTTAGATATGAGAAACAGTATGTCTCAGCACACAGTGTCTGGCTCACAAGTGCATAGGGGTGCCAGGCCTGGGAACGTCATTAGCAGGCTTGTTTAGAGAAAAGGGTTAGTTAACCACAAAACTGCTCTGCTGATAATTTGTTTAACTGCTCCTGTGGTCAGAAGTGTGGTCAGGCTCACAGCATCCAGGAGCTGTTAATCACCTGTCAGCAGGCTCTTGCAGCGTCTTCTGCAATTGCAGCCCTTGTCGTCTGAGGCCCTGTCAGCAAGGGAAATGAAAAGAGCAATATTCATAACGCTTTCGAGAGAGAGAGCAGAGCTGTGGCTGAATCTCATCTGTGGTGTATCTCATCTGAGAGTGGATTTAATTTGCTAACAGAAACCTCAGTTCTTATGACAGTAAGGGATTGTGTAATTAGCATTATTTTGCAGCTGAATTTTTAATGAATCTATACAGCCTGTCTTTCTTTTTCTGTTACTCCACCCCATCCCTTACAACTTATGAACACATGGGCCAATTTCAGTGAAACCAGATACATAGGAGAAGTCTCGTGCATATTAAGTTTTTACATCTCACAAAAACAGGGCAGATGGATAGAAGAGAGAGTGCTTAATGCCCTCATGGGACAATACTTTCAGTGCAATCTCAGCTCTGATGTACCTCAAACAATATCTATCTTCTGAGAGGAGTCCACGTGTCCCAATTGCAAAAAAAATCAAGTTTGCATCTTATTAGAGACATCAGAGAACCCGCTGTCAGGACCCAGAGTCCCAGGCTCCTGGCCTGTTAGGACTGCTGTGGTTTTGCATTGAAGTAGGGCTTGGGGTTGAACCCAGATCTGCCACATGAGTCTCAGCACTGAAAATCTGTCTCTGCTCCACAGAGTTAGAATCTGAAAGAAGATGTGGACCAGAGCACACCAGCAACTGAGAAGTGGAAACTGCTGAGGACATTGCTGAGAAATATGCGAGTCATTAATCAGCCCTAGTGTTTCAAGATACGAAAGAAGATGTCATGTTTGACAAGACTGTCACCATGAAGGTTCACTCTGGAATGATCTAGCAGAGAAGCACTTAAAAATATTGTGATTGAGTCATCTGCTCACTTCATTTTTTCAATAGTTTACACTTGATCCCATACCTAGGCATGACTCCACCCCCTGACTCTCTCCAAATATCTGCCTTGACAATTAAACATGGGATCTCCTGGCGTATAAGGATCCATACTAAGCAACCTCCTCCTTCTGCCCACTCCTTGCAAAACCAGACCCAGACTTCTCCAGCTAACTCCCTCCACTCCAAACTCAATACCTTACTTCCAGGCAAGGTCTCCTTGTCTGCCTGCACCACCTGGTCGGCCTCACTACACTCGTTGCCTGACTCCCTCTTCCAGAAGCTTCTGCATGCCAGATGCCACCAAGACCTGTTCTCAAAACCCTTTATCCTGCCAACACCCACACAGAGATGTCTCCTCTTCCCCCTCTGTCACTGAGCCCTGTGGCTATCTTGCTTTAACCAGTAACTTTTGCTCTTCCTTGTGAAGCAGCAGCACCAACACATTTTGTCCTTTCCCTTTTCTCCCATCTTAGGTTGTCATCTCCACAATAGGGATGGAAAAGGAGAGAGCACAAAATTTTTGGCCCTTCTCCACATGTTCTGCACCATGGATCCTGGGCCTGTTGGCTCAGTGTGTTATGAAGGTGGAAGGTGGAAAAGAAAAAACACAAAGGCTGGAAGCAATTCTCCTGTGTTATTCCTGTGCCCCATTTGTGATCTCCACTGTGGGTGCCCCTTTCTTTGGGAATCACTCACACAGGGTCACTAGATTCATTGCCTTGGGGAGCTAGAGGAGTCCTGCATGATCTCTCAGACTGGTGTGCTGAAGAGCGCAGCACACTTTAATGATGCCCAAACAGTCCTTATCAAAGTCCAGAACTGGGTCCTGCTCTCTCCCCGTCAGCACTGGAAAACTTCTCAGGGCCATGCCTGCAAATCAGAGAGGGGAAAAAAAAGTGCTAGCCATGAATTAAGAGTAGAGAGGGGAATTGCAGCTTCGAGTCTGTATTAGAGGTTTGTTTTACCCTTTCCCTGAGGAAAAAGAGGAAAATATGAAAGCTCAAAGTAAATGCATATTTCCAAGAAAAATGCTATGTGATTAAGTGAAAAGTTTTGATCCCAGGTGGTGGGTATTTCATCACACAGGAAATTACTCTTAAGGGTCACTGTGCACTAATTAAGCTTTATTTGCTCCAGATCACCTCATCGCACCCCATAGTGTGTGCACTACCTTAACTCAGCCTCCACACATCCAGTTCTGGTCACACACACACAGAACTGCTGTAATGCTGCTCTGCCTGCCATGAGGACCACTGTTCCGCAGCTACACTGGCAGGCCTCGCTGTGCAGGGAGCTGCAGGCTCCACTCCTCACCCCTGCAGCCATGCCTTGTGTACATCAGAGCACCACCTCCTGTCTGTCCTAGAAAGAAATGCCTGCCTTTTGGGGCTGTGTTTTGCTAGATGATGTATACACATTTTTGGGAGCAAGCATAACCTCGTAAGCAGCAAATTCATGGCTCTCCTCTTCTGATAAGCACTTGTCTTCCTTTACACTGAGGAGATGAGTGCCATTTATTTAACCACTGTTTTACGTAACACAATAAAACCATGTGTATGAAGGTGTAGGGGGACATTTTGGGTTAACAGCTTAGCTCACCTTGACAGGAGTCAAGTTTGTAGCAGCAATTCTGGCAATTACCTTGATCTCTGGCTGAGATGAACTCATGTCAGTCATTGCTAGCTGCAATTTCCAAGCCAGCTCCATCATGCTGCTTTACTGCATGAGCTTGCTGCACATGGAAAAATGGGCCATATATTTAGAAGTCACTGCAAAGCCCCAGAGAGCCCAGAGGAACCCATACATTGATTTTGATGGGCTTTAGACTGGGTCATTACGCTCCAGCAGCCTGGTAATGCAGAACAGTGATTTCAGTGAGGCTGTGCTCAGGCACAAGGCAGTGTCAGTGAAGAGGATGAATCAAAGTGACAAGGAATAGATAGACAGAGGGTGACTTTGGGGGTAATTATATACATCAGCAATGTGGGATTCAGACCAACACTCAGTGTGCACTGGAGATCCTCCCTGCTCCTCTGCATGGGGAAATCCTGTTTGGTTTCCACCTGGATGCAGGTATATATTGGCTCTGGAGCTGGGGGCTGTGATGAATGCAAACCTCTGAGTGAATATTTATCCAGGCCAGACATAAGCTAGACAACATCTATTGCTTACACTGCTCTGGAAGCTTCTGGACTTAATTTTCAGAACAACCAGTAAGCAGAGCCATGGGAACCAGATCCAGTCCTGCTTTGCTGGGATCTGAGGCCGTCAGGGACTTACAAGCCTCTCAGCTGACCTCCTACAAAACTGAGTCCATAAACCTCATCCAGAATTTCCGGCAAGTGGGTCAACAAGATGCAGGGAATAAGGGTAGGCCTTCAGCGCAGGGCTGGCTGGCTTTCTACTGGACTTCCTGCCAGTTACAACCATGGGACCCCACAGGCTTCAGATGTTTTGCACCACGGTGTACATACAATATAATTTGGCCATGCCTTTCCATGCTGTACCTTGGTTAAGCCCAAATATTTCTGCCTACGCAGCACTCAGTTTATCCTAAATAAAGAGGACTGTTGCCAGCATGTAAAAGATATATGTAATGTTGATCTGTCAAACCTGGACCCTGGCAAAGCTTTCTGAGACTGTAGACCAGGGCATATACCTACAAGTGTGATTTCTGCTTCCTTGCTGCCAAGGGACTCATGTCTATCTTACTGAGTTTATTTGTGGGAAGGAAAAAAATGGTCAATAAACATAAAATGCAACAAAAGAAAATGCCATACTAACTCTTACAGGCTTTCCTCATACCACTTCCTTTTGTGGAGAAACAGCATCTGTCAACTTAAATTAGAGCAAAATATTGAGAAGATGTTTCCTAATGAGCTGGCAAATAAAGATGCCAAAGGGGTGAGAGCTGAACTCTGGAGAGGATATTAACTTTCCCCCCCTGAATCAAATTTGATCTTTATTATTATTTTTGCTTCTTCTTTCCATTTCATTTGGCAATGGACATTTAAAAGAAGTAAACTTTTTACTGTTCTCTCTTCTGTGAATTCAGACTGAACACAGCAAAAATTAATTTCTCCCTGGGAGGTGAAGATAGAAGAAAAGGAAACTAATCTTAATTTCCTACGTGCATCCTCCTGACATTATGTCCTTTATTTGCAAGGCCCTCACATCACCTGTGTATAAGAAAGAGAAATAAAATAAGATATCAAATTGGAATCCACTGTCCGGAAATATTTATCCACTGTACAATGGCATTGCCATAAGTAGTTTGATTTCTCATCTACTCCAGCTTGTACTGCTGTAGGAAAAGTAACCTCTTTAGCCCACCACTGAATTCTGTGATTCATCAGTGAAACAATAGGGTTTTGGAGGGTTCAGAGTATTTCCTTTCTAGTCTGACAATACAAAGAAAAAAAGGAGCTGTTTCTGAGGAGGGCCCAAAGTGGGGAGGGAGAGGTTTGCTGTTCAAAGCAAAGAAGCTATTGAAAACAAAGGAAGAAATTGACTTTGATGATTTTCAGACATACACTTTAGAAGGTGTGTGTCATTAGAAAGGAAAGCAAACACTTAACTAGCATTTAGTTAAAACACTAGTAAGTATCTCTTTTGCACTTATGCACCCAGTAGGGAGAGGTAGGAGATTTTGTGGATTCTGCTGGGAAATGTTCTGACTTCCTAAGTGTAGCACTTCTGATTTTATAATGCAACTTTTCCTACAGGTTATCTTTCAAATGTAGACATCTAAGTCTGTCATATTTTTGTTTATGCTGCAGTCAGATATAAAGGTTATAAATCTGAGTTGACCACAAACCTTGTCTAAAGCACGTGTGCACTTCCATGACACTGTTTATCTTCAGTGTTTGGCCAGCTGAGATAACACAGTGGTGTGTCAAACACATGACGTGTTATCTAGATACCATGACCACTTATGTTGCAGGGACATGTTGACATAGCGCTTTTGATTAGATGAAGACAGCATGATGGCTCCACTTATGCTAAGGAACAAGATGAGTGTTCTCATGTTAATCCCAACCCCCATGCCTAACGTTATCATCTTGATCTTGCAGGGTGGAACTGCTCAGATGAATTCAGCAATAGAAATGTTAATAAACAAACAAACCTTATTTTGGGTATGAGAAGGACTTCATTTTGTTATTTAGAATTAAGGGAGAAAAAGGTAGCCAGTTCTTTTATACAGAAAACGTGTACCTGCATGGGAACTTGCCTTCGGCTTGCTTTTTTAAAAATGTTCTTTTCCTTTGTTAAGAATAAAAGCACGGTATGACAAGCTTGACGTTTGGAGTGAGAAAAATTAAGAAATGCCATTTGTAAGTTCCTTTTTGACCACTAGCACAAATCACAGCTGGGGCCTCACTAAACATCACATGCCAAATTCTGTCATGCATGTATACCTGAAAAACTGTAGGTTTGCATCCTTGCTTGGGGGAATCTACAGTCCACTCTGCACACTCTACTAACATCTCTCGTTGTACAAGGAAGTCATAAGGGACAAAATTTAGCTGGAAAGCTGCATTTTGGGGAGTGCAGGAAGAAATTTAATCTCAAAATAAATAGCTCTTTGAGAGCATCTCTACCTTGTGACAAGGAAGACAGCAGAGAAGGGCAGGAGTTGGTAGGGATCTGAACTGGAAGTCCACTGAGCCCTGTGTGAAGGTATCAGATTAGGTCTGGAAGTATGACAGCCACATTTGTGGGATACCAGACAATGCCCAGCCTCTCAGCTCCAACGGTAGGACTGGAACAGGCTGATTTCTGGAGGTAACATTACAGAAACCAACCTGGGTCCAGTTGCCTCCCAGCCTCCCTCCCATACCAGCAATTTCAGGGGAGGTGAAGATTGCATGACAAATTCAATTAGAGATGAGCCTGAAGGGGAAAGAGGTTGTCAAAACAGATGATTAAAATGAATGCAGTTTGAAGCCAAGGGGAGTAACCAGCATTAAGTCATGCCCACCAGCAAGGAAAAATAACGTGCTAGGAGCTACGAGGTAAAGTGGACTCATTTGTTTTTTTCATTGTGTTCCTTCAGCTTCTCATTTACCTCCCCTCCCACTCTCTATAATGCTACTGCTTGGCTACACATTACACACTTTGACGGTCACACAAAATCATCTAACATTTCTATGGCAGTGAAACACTAAAGCATAAACTGTTTATTTCTCATGAATTTGTAAGGAAAACAAACATTTTATAAGGCTTCAGTTCTGTCTGCCTTTTCCTCCCCTGTAGCCCCCATAATTATTGCCAATGTAAAAGACGAGAGAAAATAGACCTTAAGTAAACAGTCATGAGTGTTATTTACTATCCGCTGGTTATATGCCAAGGAGATATCAACCAAGCAGACATTAGGAAAATATTTATCCAAGCATTAATATATTCTTTACACATGACACATTGCACATCATTATTTAGCTGGGTTGATAACACGGAAGCTTTACTAACAGCATATTTCTTCCTGTGCTTAGAAGACTTTAAAGCATTTTTAAGCCTAGCAGTAAATCACAGCCTGGTTTGCAGACATAGTCTGTATACACATGCATATTCCGCTTCAGCCCTTCTAATCACACAGCTGAATGTCCATGTCTTTGCTTCCTTGGTGCTTGAATGTAATTTTTGTTACTGAAAAAGGAAAAGCAAAACAATCAATGTCTGCCACATCCTAAGTTCCTACTAAAATTCCCAGCAGCATCCATCTCCACTGCTTAATGAGGGGACTGACTGGGCGAAGCAGATCAGATGATACAAGAACTGAGACAAATCTGAAAAGACTCCTGAACAAATCAAGAAAGCCTTTAAAACCTCTAAAGTACTCTATTGTTCCAGGGCTGGGAAGTGGTGGGCTTATCCTGGTGATCTGTCAATATGTCTGTTCCTAGGACAAATCCCAAGAATTCTTATTTTTGGTCTTATTCTCTCTCTCTCTCTCTCTTTTTTTTCTTTTTTTTTTCCCCCTAAGTTTGGCAGTTGAAAATATTTGGATAGTTCCCATCTGTCCTAGACAAGGAGATGAACATCTGGCTGTTCGGATTGTTCTTGTGTAATAGATACCAATTCCTAAATACAGGAATTAAAGCAACCTGATCATATTGATTGGAAATGCCGTTAATGGGTACAGAATTAGATGCATGGATTTCTTAACTGTTCAGTCAGCATAAAAGATGTGGGACCCACTGAGCAGAGGACACCATGGACTGAACTCTGAAGGGGAGGAAGAAGAGGGACAAGGCATGGACATGGATGGACCAGAAAGCAGGCCCCTAAGTTTCCTTGCATCAGACCTCACACCAACCCCACCAGGACTTTGAGCCCTTTACAGTGTTGTTTTCAGCAACAAGCCTAGGGGAAAGACAAAGGTGTGGACAGAGAGCGTCCTATAACTCAGCACTGATGTGAAACACTTCTTCGGACTTCTCGATGATGCCATTTAGCCAACCCTTTCTCTAAGCATTAACAAAACATTAAAAGACTCCAGATCTTACTAGGCCTGTTTTATATGTAAAGCTGGAGCCTGGAGAACTTTCATGACACCACCAGAGTCGGTGACACTCTTAGGAACAGAAACTGAGCCGTGACTCCTCTTGTCCTGTCTGAACTCCCAGGCCCTCATCAAAGAGCCTGGACAGTCTTTGCAGCTACAGATTTGTGCAGTGATCCACAGGGACTCGTAAAGGCTAAAGCTGCCTTTAAAAATTACTTCTTAGGCATGCAAAGGCATAAAGTTAAAACTTTCTGAGATAAGTTGTAACTTACAGCTCCAGCACATGCCTGCCTACTAATCCATCTTTTCAGTGAAAAATGTCACAAGGAATTGCAATCATTCTCTTTATAACAGCAAGATCCACAGGCCACGCAGTCCAACGGCATCCCGCTTTCACTTAGTTAGGGATTTGTCATGCTCTCTAACAAAAGGCTGACTTAATAATGTTCTAATAATTTATCATGTTAAGAAGAGAAATAAAGAAGGGAATTGTTAACATAGTGAGATTTCCCACACGCACTTAGAGGTTTGAAACCTGGGTCCTGCGACCTCCCTGTGCCATTGGCTGATGACACAGGTAATCGCTTGCATCTGGGACCTGATTTTCCAGTTCTTGAATCCAAAGGGAAACTTCAAATCCCCCAAAATCTCTACGACTGCTGAAGTGAGTGAATTGTTCCAATTAGGCCTATGACTGTTGGTTTGCAGTTTACCAATTATAGCACACTCCAGCCATACATTTGACGGAAAGGGAAAGGGAAAAAAAAAGACTGCACATTATTTCCCAGTGAGAAACTCTAGAAGAGAGAAGAGCATTTCAGAAATAACTGATAAGCTACATTCTGCTGGTATTTGTTTTTATTTATATGAATGTATTAGCTGAGCTGAATCAAGAATTCTGGGTGAGGAATGTCTCCAAGATGAATGGGAAGACAGTGCTCATGTGAGTGGTGCTCCAATGGCAGAATGGACAGAGCATTGCCTGTTGATTTAATGGAAAGAGTAAGGCTTGCTTAAGGAAGTGAGGCTTCATCTCATAATTTCATAGATTTATTTTTAAGCCTGCATGGGATTATCATCCTCAGACCGGTCTCCTGTGTGGCAAAGGTTTTCAGCAGCACCTTCTTCAAGCTCATAACTTCTGTCTGAGTTGTAACACCTCTCTTAAGACTGTAAGCAGTCTGGATTGAGATATTCCAAATGACAGAGGCTGTACCTTCTCCCAGAAAATTTATTCCATTTCAATGCAACATTAATAGTCTAGCAAGATTTGTAACTTGTACTTGTACAGGTGGCAATAACAATATTCCAGCATGGTTTATTTAGTTTATTTAGGAAGACTACTACCATGTGTTTTGCTAGTATCTTTCCCATGCTTAAGCTGACACCAGTTAATTCTGTTTCCTACATACCTCTCGGATATACATCTCTAGCCTAACTGGTGGAAAATCGGTTGTTGATGCTCAGGAAATAACTGATTTTCCATCTATTATAATGCGGCCTTACTGAAAGTATACGCTGCTGATATACAAACCACTGATTACAGTTTTTAGTTAACAAATGGGTTTTGTCAATTGCCCCAGGCACTGCCTAACAAAGTTGTGCTTAACGGCTAAGACGACCGATTTCTTTGGGGATACTGCTTAAATGAAGCACAGATCTAGCATACACAACAGTTGCTATTCATCAGGCTCTGGGAAAAAAAAGCCTGGCAGCAAGCCGGAAATGTAAAGCAGCCCTATAAGTTGGCAGAGTAGTTTATAATTACTGCTATTAAAATACATACACACACACACACACACACACACACACACACACACACACACACACACACACACACACACACACACACATGAGATTTGCTGAGATATAAAATGCCGATGCTAACTTCAGGGCAATATTTCTATGATGATTTCATTCCATGATTAAGTATTTCGGAAGGAAGATACAAGATATTAATTAAAGCAGAGGATAAATACCTTCTTAATTAGCTGATGAAATACAATTTGCATGGAAGTGAATTCTTTTTAATAACTGCTGAATGTGCCTGCGGCAATGTTTCAGCATGTCCCCAGCTTTTCTCTTCTGTCATCCCCAGAAAATTCTAAATAAATATTTAGAGACTAATTCTGATCTTGCTCACTGTTTTTCTGAATTCATTTCTTGTTGGTGGAATTACTCTGGTCTGAGAAATCAGAAAGAGAAATCGGAAGGGGAAACAAGGCCAGCTGATTTTGCTGCTTCTTCTTCCCCTTCCTCCTGCAGAGCAGAGTGAAAAGAACCAAGGAAGGGATGAGATATCCTAGGTCAGAACACAGAAGGGAGCAAGAGAGATGCTACTGAATGGGTGGGCTTTACTACCCTGATGCTATTACCATGTAAATCCTCTTCTGGGCCTGTTTGCTCACCCCCTTAGTTTTTCTGAGTCCATTAGATATTCCCTGCTTAGATATGTGCCAGCCCAGAAACTTTGAAGAAGTATATTCTTGCAGTTATGGAATTGCCAGCAGCTGAGAGATATCCTTGTTTGTTTGTTTTTGCTGGGTTTTGGTAGTGGTAGCATCCTTGCCTCATTTAACAGTCTGCAAGCAGTGCTAGCTTAATATGCAGATGCTGAATATTTTACTTTAACATCTATAATCAACATGTGGTCCCAGGTCATCTCTTTTCAGCACACTACTCGAACTCTGCTCTGAAGCTGGGATTATTCATTTCCTTGTGGCCTCTTCTATGCCATTTATCACAAAGGAATCCAAGCATCTCATAAATGATGATGATAATGGGTTTTCACAGCTTACTGGAGAGGAGTTGGGCTGGTGTCACTGCTGCTTTGTGGATGGGTAATGGATGCACAGATGTATTCAGATCCAAGTTTCTCCCAAGCCTGAGAAATACAAATGGCCTGTGATTTTGATTTTTCAGCTGATCATCCTGGTTCATTGCATATGTTCTGACCACCTTTACCACAGGTAAAACTGTGAAAGCTCAGGACTTCCATAAACCCAAGCTTTGCAAGGCCAGGACTCATCTAAATAACTTTTAAAGAGAAACTGATTTAAGGATTTGCCCAGAGCCAGATCACAACACGATGGCATGTTCTGCCTCCTCCAGAACTGCAGGCTGAGTTTTTGGCTGCACTTTCCTCTTCCTTTTTTCACATTTGCACCTCCTCAGTCTTACAAGACCTCTGTATCAGCATGGCCAAAATAGGCATCTCTAAGACTGTAGAGAAGACAATTGATGCCTGCTTTACAGGTAGCATCTACTGGTTTCCTGGAGCCTCCTAGGGAGTACTGGATGTGGTCCAGTTTCCCATACTATGGAAAACCCACTCTGAATCTCTGACCTTATGAACATTTTAGAGTTCGTTTTCTCTTTCATTACTTCTTCCTTCTAATGCAAGTGGTGCCTGGCACCATGTAGGGAACAAACCTGCACTTTTGGAGGGTTTTTTGAGCTTCCCAGTTAAGGCTTTGCTGGCAGCAGAGGCAGATGTGTCCAGAAGATCATTTATTTCAATCTGCAGAGTGAGACTTTCTTGTGCACTGAAAAAAAGGAACTAGAGTTTGGGGTTGGGAGGATTATGCATATAATCATCTGAGACAGTAAAGACTGACATAAGAGGAGGCTGAATTAACATTTTCAAGGGCATTTGGCTTCATTATTAAACAGCTAACAAAAGAAATACAGAGACTGCATTATCTGGATGGGACGGACTTCAGCCATCTGAACAAAGGCTAGATCAGCCAGCTCCACAAGTAAGCTGTCATCTCAGCAGAGCACATTAATAAAGGCAGTTTGCCCCTGGGACCCAAGGACTCTGCTGATAGCTGAGGAATGAGAAAAGCCAGGTATTACAGGCCCTGTTCAAAGCTTATATACAAGTGAGGTGTTGTAAGTGGTTTCTTCTTCCCATTCTTTCCAGAGATCTCCATTTTCCTCATTCTGTTTCCCCTGACAGAAATTCAGAACAAAAGAGGCATTGGAAATGTCAAATTAGCTATTTCTTTCACCATGCTGTAACTAGAAGGGGGAAGCTACAGGAGGAGGGAGGAGATGGCAGAGGTGTTCACAGGCTGTAATGTGCCAGCTTCAAACAACAGCGCCCAAGTTTATGCTTTTCAGATTTTTTGAGATGAATATCTGTGGGTTTTGCACAAGCAAAGTAATGTATTTTTCCCCTCTACACACATTCTCAGATTTTTTCTTGTTTTCTTTTAGGGAGATAAGGTCAATGTTGGCACCCAACTTGTTAGGTTTCAACCCAAATTTCAACTACATTACAAACAGGTGAAAACAGACTTTTATAACAACAAGGTCTAGCCCACCCCAATAATACAGCTGTGTTCATCCCCCTGATCTGTACTAACCACAGGGTAGGTGAAAGACTGCCTTCCTCAAACGATATTGAAGGCACAAACACAACTTTAGCCTCTCCATGTAGACCAGACAGAATTCACAGCTGCCTCCTCATTTTAAAAATCTCCCCACTGCAGGCATCAAAGCCTCAAGGCCAAATTTTCCCTGCGTGCTGCCACCCTGGCACCAATATGCTCCCAGTGCTTCAGAAAGCACAGTCCCTCTCACCAAGCAAATCTCTTCTACAGCACAAGTTACATGGGTAACTTTGCAAGAGTTACATCTCTTTACTGGGTTATTAAGCCTATTGTGGTTGTCTGTTCTGCTTTATTGCATCCACAATTTCCTTTTGAAAGACCAACACTTTCCCTTGGCTTCCTGTTTAATTTTCCAAAGCATTTTCACCATGCTATCAGGAGAAACTTCATACTGAACCCACCCATCTTCCCTCTCTGGTGCTGCATTCCTACCTGTTGGGGATGGACAGGTGCTTTCGGACATACTACAGACCCAGAAAGAGCAGGAAATCCTCTGTCCATCCGAAGATGAAAACAGTTACCTGCCCTGGCATTTGATCCCAACTCCAGAGTAGCATGTGATTTTGGGAAGGGGACCCTCACACTGGGTTTTTAACAAATGTCATCTAAGGCAGGACCTTAGACTGATGTCACATGTGGAAGACACACAGTGCTTTTCAGGAAGCATCTAATATAGCATCTAATATAGCATATAAAGGGGGGGATATATTTTTTGTGTGTGTGATTTGTTTTTAAAATGTGGGGGAAGTGAAGGAGGAGAAGGCAAGGAGTTGTATTCAGAAGTAGAGAGTTCAACAAATGATTTCTACAAAGAAAAATGCTATTCTTTTTCTGCCAGCACCTTTTAGTTGTAGGACTTAAAAGGGTTTGGGGTTCTTTGTTAACCACTTGGACTGATGCCCAACAGTTGTTTTCATTTATCCTCGACATTTTCAACTGCTCCCATTGAAGTGAGATAAAGTAGCAGAAAGAAAAATAAACGGGCTTCCTTTCTCCCCTTTTTCCTCAGCTGCTTGGGTCACTGTTCTGTCTTGTTTTATGGATAGCTGAATGGGTGCTGTACAAGCCGGCCGAGCAGCGGCGGAGGGTGAGGCAGGAAGGACAGCCCGCGGTTGTGGCGAGGGTCTTGCAGCACTCGGGTGTGTCTCCCAGCTTTGCTACAGCTTTCCCGCACTGTCTTTGCCAAGTCACTTCACCTCTCCACGCCTCAGTTCATCATCTGAGAAAGAAGATACTGCTCCTTTTTTCTCATCTTGTACCAGCTTTGTGTCCATAGACCGGAAGATTTTTCAGGCCAGGGAAATTTCTTACTACTTGTTTCTTGCCCTGCCTAAAACAATGGGGCTTTGGTCTGTGTGAACATTTAGTTAACAGAAAAATGTAGCTAATAACAAGAGTACTTGTCCAGATCTGCATGTCCTCTGGGTTTGCCTTACCTTCCTCATGGCCAGAGCTTTTGGAACAGTTTTAATCACTCTGTGAATATACTTGACAGCTTTGAATCAAACCCAAACCCAAATTGAAAACTGATTTGAATTTTTATTTCCTTTCAAACCCAGAACTGAACTTACACTTTTACTTTGAAGACTATGTGGGACTCAAAAAAAACCCCAACCAACAGAGCAAAACTTTCTCTGTAGCTGGACTAGAACTCAACTAAAATAATGACTGGTTTGAGTTCATAACAGATTTATTTCCTTGATGATTTCAGTTCCCTGTTATTCATCATGTCATGTTAGCTGAAGTTATTAGGAATCCACCATTATTTGTGTAAAAATTAATAATTCCTGAAAGCTTTAAAGACTTTGGCATAAATGGTTGCTTGGTAGAAACTTGAAATTTCATGGTCACTTGTAGTCAGTCTTCCATTTAGAAACCTTTGATCAATGAATTAGGGAGAAAACAATGAAGAAACAACCTGTAGGTGGCAAGCACTTCCCTGAAACCATGAAAAGAGATAAAAATAACAAAGGTCAGCCTGACAGAAATGGTATTTGGATCTGAGTTTCCAGCTCAGTTCTGGCTGCTGATGTGCCTAAGTGACTGTGCTTGGACTTGTGTTCCTCTCAGTTTTGGTTTAAAAAAAAGGTAAAGAAGAGCTTGGGATGTTGTGTTCCAGACAGTGAGGTGAGCAGTGACAATAAAACCCACACATGGAGCCAAAACACTCCTGAGAAAGAGTCATCCCAATATCTTGCCATATCTCAAGAGATACGAGTTTGTGCCTTGCTCTGGATTGTTATGAAAAGCTGTTCCCTGTTAACAGAGATGTGCAAGATACCATGTCATTCCTCTTGAGGAGACAGAGGCAGCCCAGTACAAATGTTAGTTGTGCCTTGTTTATGGCTGGCCAGGGAGTCTGATGCACCTTAATCGTGCTAGCTAGAACCAATTGGAATTTCTTCCCTCAATTCAGTTACATTTTTTGACCAAGTCTTACGATCCAGAACAAAGTAAACACTATGTTTTGTCTTGTGCTTTTCTTAGTTTGACTTTGAAATGAAAAGTCCTGCAAAAAAAGAAGAATCCAAACATTTTACTTTGATTTTCATGAGGTGTTGGTATTACTTACCAGTCAGTCTTGTGTATTTAGGTACAGTTTCTTTGTGGACTTTGATCTCTGCAATGTCAGAAGCCAAAATCATTACAGATTATCTCACAAATGAGACAGGCGTGCACGCGACTGTGCTCTTCTTGGAAACCTTATGCCTGCTGCTGTTTTCATAATCATAAAATCGAGGCTGTGTTGAGTGAACAGCACAGCCTTATTTCTGACTGGACAAAGAGAGAAGAGAAGAGAGAAGAAACAGTCCTGGGAAAAGCCCAGGTATGCCAAATGCCTGCAATTACCTGCCTCTGCCCTTCCTTTCACCATCTGTGAACAAGTAGTGATGAGTGACTGCAACGACTGGATTTATTAATCTGTAGTTCAGATGAATTAATTCTATTTTAGCTGGGAAAAAATGTTCCCAAACACCCAGAGCTAGGCTAGCAAAATTAAGCAAAAGCAGGAGAAGAGGGGAAAAGAGCCATTGCTCCAAAAATCCTCATATCTTCATTCTTACTCTCACCCTTCCAGGGAACAACTTCAGTCCCAGCCCTATCTGAGCCTTTTGCAGCCACCAGAACAAGTGTCTGGATAATGTGACAAGGCAGGCAGCAGCAGGTCAGGAGCAGTGAAGCAGATGTGTTCCTGTGCAGACTCTCTCCTGTGTAATATTTGAGATTTGTTCTCCTAGATGGGGCTGTAAAACACATTGCCCACCACAGAGCATGTAAAAAGAAGGAGCAGCCTTCCTTTCTACAAGGGATGCTTATAGGTCTGCCCTTTGTGAGCACTGTGATATGGTTAGTTTTGCCATGCCAGAAAAGAGATGCACAGAGTGCATCTGTGTATGATATGGCAACCACAGTTCATGTTGCATTTCCATTGGTGAAGAAAGAGAAGTCTGAAACTGAAGGTGAATCCTTGCTCAGGTGTCATTCATAGCTCAGATGGAAAAATAATCAGACAAGATCATTCAAGACATTCTCTTGGGAACTAGGAAGGTTTCTAGAGGCAGTAACAGCCATCTGCCTCCTAAGGAAGCCACAGCCATTCGTGGAAGCATAAAGACCATCTTCCTTCCATATCCTTCCCTCCTGCACCCCTAGCTTCAAGGCAGCTCTGCCAAAACTATGCTACCTACAGGGCTGACATGGCCAGACCCAATGCGCTGGGCACGCAGCCCAGTGACAGAGATAAGGCCGGTGGTGTTAGAACAGATGTCTTTTGTCTCTCTGGCTCCCTTCCTTGTTTGTTTGTTGCCATGACCCATAAGTTGTTTCCACTCCACTAAGTGACTGGTGAGTGACCGCAACTCACCGCATTGGGAAGATAAAGGCAGTATGCAGAGTACAGTGTGATCAAATGCACCCAGACACCTGATAAAATCCTCACTCCCTCTCTCCTCCTCATGGAGGGTCTGTAGGCAGTCCCTCCTGCAGGCATTTGCTTACGTGGCCATGTTTGAAACCCTCTTCTGTGACACCTGTGAGGAGACTGGCTGGCTTGGGCTAAGTCCTCTGCAATAATTCTCTTGTCCTCCCCCTCTTCTGCTTTGAATGGTGAAGATGGGGTCAGTGACTTGTGAAAATAATCCAAACCGGATCAGGTGATCATGTAGGATTAGGTGCGGTTCCCCACTGGGTGTCAAATCCCAGCACACCCACTGCTAGCCCATTATATTTTAATGGGAGGAGGATGGTAAGTTAACACTTCAAAGAGAGAAAGAAGGCTGTGGAGAGCTTCCTGGATTCCTCTTTAAGGGGAAGAAAGAATCAGCCTTAACTGAAGTAGCTTCTTATCTGTTTCCATCATTTTTGTTTCTTGCAAGTGGGAGGTTAAAATGGACAAGAAGAATAGCACAGGAAGAGCCTGAAAGAGAAAACAGTTTTTCCCTGTTGCTGCATGTCCCCTTTGTGATTTTGTTCCTTCACCCTGCATGGATAAAATGACACAAACCTGCCAAAACTTGCACAGAGTCAGATTCTCATCTCCACCCTCCATTACCAGAGCTTTGTCTTTCGCAGTTTGCCAGACCCATCGCTCTGACTTTCACACCTTTGCTCTTGTACCTGAAAGATGAGTTAAGAGAATTGACCTCTTTTGGATCTGCTGCCACCTAGACAGATATAATTTGGCATTTATGTCACTGCGCTGGAAAACAGTCACCATTTTTGGCTCTTACATTGCACCTCAAGTAATTTTGCGAGGCCCTCAGCTGAGGAGGAAAACCATTGTCTTTACCCATAGCAAAAGTAATAGCAAAGGGTAGAATTGCATGGATTTATGTTGCGCAAGTGTTTTCTCAAAGACTCAGAGGCTTTTTTTCATTGAGGGAAGAGGTATATGTCTTTTGAGTTTGCCAGTATGGGAAGTAAAATGACAAAGCCAGTGAAAATGGAGCAGCAGTTGTAAAAGTATGTGGTGAGAGGTAAATGCTGGCTTCTCTCCATAACCTTTATCGTGGCCTGCTCACACTTGTTCACAAAACTTGTCTCCCCTAGGTTTTCACCTCAGGCCATGTGCCTTATGACACTGAACCCCAAAGAGGAACATGGTGTTTTCTTCTACCAAAGGCACAGCCTGAACCTCTACGTTCACTTCCTGACCTACTACTGGTTGTAATGGCCTGGGCAAGAAGAACAGGAGCAAAAAGAAAAGTAGGCAAAACCCCAAGGTCACTGCCACAGGCTAGTTTCACACTCACCACTTACTGTGCCAGAAAAGCATGGTTTGTTTGTCTTTTCATTTTCTTTCTTTCTTTTTTTCTTTTTTTTTTTTTTTTTAAGAAAAACTCCCATTTCCTGTCCCTCTGGGGAAAATTCCTCCAAAGCCCATTGTTGGAGAAGCCATTGCAAGAGGAACTACTTGGCATTGAAGATGACTCTGATTTAACATCTGGAGCCAGATTCATGAACAACTATTATACCCTAAAGGTAATTGTCGTTGTCCTGTCATAAACACAGATGGTGAGGTCATGCCACTGTTTCTGCTGCACTATGTTTGGCAGAGGCATGGATTAAGAAGTATTTTAAAAGATATTTTTATACCACTGGTATCTTTTGTGTCTCCCTGCAACATACACAGAAACCATATATGTTCTGCTACTTGGAAGAAATGTGAAAGTTAGGACCTGTAGCTCCTGTGGAAAATAGGAATGAGAGCAACATTCTAGTGTGAAGAAGGGGAATGGCATAATAAAAGGGTCTGGGTGAGGTGGGTCAAGTGTGCAGTCCACATACAGCTCTCACAGAACTAGGAGATCACCTTGGTGAAAATTGAGGTCAGGAAACAAGAAGGCATTACTGACTGCACTTCCAAACTAAAATGGAATAATTGAAGCACCACCTTTAGAAGGGGACCTGGGTAAAGGAAAACCCAACAAAAATGTCAGAAGGATTTACTCTTAGATTGGTTTCACAAGGAAATGAAACTTGTGAGCCTGTCCTGTTTATGTCTCTGTACATGACATGAAATACATCACAGTATTTCCCAATAATTTTTAAGTCTGTCTTCTTCTTCCAACCAAATTTAGCACAGATGTGGAAGAATAAACAAATATGTTCTTGCCTGTTTCTTGAACAGAGGTCACTGGGTAGAGGCAAATCACTCACAGAAGGACTTAACCACTGGAAAATCCACATTAGTGTGCCACCCTTGAAGCACAAATTCATAGGCCGTCATTGGAAGTGATGCTCACGGCACAATCTTTTTTAAACTAACACAGACCTAGATCATGAAACAAGTTCTCCATAATGTTAGGGTTTTGCCCTTAATGAAAATACCAAAAGGTCAGACTAGTCAAAGCCAGTTCTAGATAAATGTAAATGGAAAACATGATGAGTGAAAGCAACACAAAGTGAATCTTCAAGATCAGGGAAGACAAGCATACAAATCCCCCAGACTGAGTAAAACATGCAGCACAGTGGGAAAATATCCACCATTCAATTCCTACATACTTGGGTTATAAAACTGCACCAGCTTTTGTAATGTAAGAAGACATATAGGATTGGATTGTATTGCATGCATTCACACATAGTTACAGATATGCTACATACTGCTTAAAAACTCTACAAGTCTTACAAACTCTTCTGCTTCTAGAAATGAACTGGTAAGAATGAAGCCACTCGTTACCAGGACAGACTGGACACTCTACATACCTCCTAATCCAAGCTGTTGGTTTGTTCAAACACTTCTTATAGAGCAGCTTGACTGGAAATGGGTCATTCCTTATAGCTGAGGAGACCTGACACTACTTTTCCAGTTACTCATCGGCCTGAAATGGCGATTTGTGTGAAATCTAGGTGTTAGACAGGGAAAAAAAGGTATACAACTGTAAAATTATGTCTCCCTTTCCCTAATAGGCATGTGCTGCTCAGTGTACTGTAGGTGTTGGGTGGGCAGGATTCATAGTGGCATGGAAGGAACAAAGGAAAATGAAAAGGAAAATGAAAGGGGTAAAGTGTTCAGATATTAAATGATTCTATTTTACACTGCTGATGCAATCTGAGCAAACCAGCAATTTCCTTTCAGCCTCTGTTTTATGAGCAATCCTATTCAAGCTTTGATAATAAAAGGAACACAGGTGGGTAATTAAGGAGGTGTGAAACACGAACGAATAGCCAGCTTTCTGCTAGTGCTTTTTGCAATGTGTTCTGGAAGGCTATCTGCATTGAAGTGCTGAGTGATTGAGTGACCTCACAGACTGACCTGGGGACTAATTTTCTTCCAAAACAGAGCAAAACTCAAAAGGTTTCTGTAAGAATTTTGCTCTAAAATTGCTGACAGGCTTGCCATTCCAAGAACTGTTTAGTAACAACACTACCTCACTTGTAATCATGCTTTTCATAGATCGCAGCAGAACACAGAGACAACCATAGTGGGTCAAACCAAAGGTCCATCTAGCACAAGATGTATCTGGCAGTAGTCAGCAGTAGATGTTTAGCGAAGAGTGTAATCGGGCAAGTATAGAGTAATCCTTCCCCTCTCATTGCCTCTCAGTTCTTGGTTTGCAGACTTACTGGTGGGGTGGCATTTTAACCAGCAAGTTTAGGAGCCTTCTGTGGAGCTCCCCTCCACAACTCAATGGCAATGAATATCTACATCTACACATGAACTTGAGCGTGGAGGAAACTTCCATCTTCTTTGGTTATTTTTTTCTGGTTTGGTCTCCCAGAAGAAACTGAGTACCACTGGCCTTTCAAGTGAGATCCTGAAAGAGATATCTTGATTTGGACTACAAGGTTACATTCCAGCAATGGTGATTTTAATTTTTCAGCAATTCCACTGTTGCACAAGCTTCAGAGTCATTGAAAAGGATAAAACTCAGAAACCTTCATATTACATATGCACATAGGAGAGGAGTGCTAACTGCTTTTTTAATTTTGTTGAGAAGGCTCACAATGAACATCTCAGACATCATTTTTCTTCCACATTCATTTTTCTAATATTCAACTCAGACAAATTTAATTTGAAAGTATTCAGAATCAACAACAGAAAAGCTTCACTTAGAAAACATTACAATGACATGAATTGAGATTTTTTTTTCTTCTTCCTGATACAAATGCCTTGTTAAAAAAGTAGCAACATACCCATATATGCTGTCTTCCTAAAAAGATCGACCTCCTAAGTCTGCCAGAAAATCTTATGAACGCCAAATACAAAGGACACGAGCAGCTATACTGAGTCACAAAAAGATGTCCGTTGGTCCAGTAATGCTGCCTTTTATAGCAGCCAGTAGCCAGTGTGCAAAGAAGCAGAAAAAGGAAACTACTGTACAGTTTCCCCTCTACCATTCAGGCTCACAGTAAGCAGCAGTTCATTGTCTTCTTAAGCAAGAGTTGCCTTTGGACAAATCATGTTTAACAGTCTGTGCTGAACTTCTCCTCTGCTAATGTCCCCAAACCCTTTATAAGACATTTATCCTTGAGAACTGTGTGTGTACAGCCAGGTGAATGATATGGGGCAGAAGCAGGCTGATAGATCTCCCTCCACCTTCCTGTGGCTCCTGTGCTTTTTTTTCTCATCCAATTAAATTCCCAGACAGTTCAGTTGTATGATGCCCACACACACTGCTAACAAAACATGAAGAGCTGCAGTTAAACGTCAAGGAGTCTCCCTACTTCCAGAAAGGGCAAGTTTGTTTAGTTCTTTTCCTTGGTCTATTTTGGTCCATGTGAAAGCAAATCTAAGATCACTGGTGCTGTGGCTTACAGCCTTCCTAACCATTTCTCACATTCATGGACATCGTGGGACCCAAGAAAAGGAAAAGGAAAGGAAGCCTGAGCATTTAGAGAGCTAGAGCCTTAAAATTACTCCATATGCAGCTTCCATCTGACTTGTGGGGCTAAAAGGATTTATCTCCTGTCAACTTCTGCCTGTATTGCTGAACTTCCGTGTCATTTGCATGTTTTACTGGAAACCATGATCTGAACTCTGCTTTGATTTTTCAACCACTATTTCAGGTTTGTATTTTGTTTTTCTGGTTTTTTTTGTTTGTTTGTTCTCCTAAAGACTACTTCAGGATGCAGCAAAGTTTCCAAGCCACAAGAATAAAGCTAGATTGCAAAGCTAATATCTAGATGGTCCTTCTGGTGCAATCTAACTTGATAGGATACATTTTGAGGCTAGCTGACCACAGTCAGCTAAAAATTTGCTATCTGTTCTAGCCCTCCTGTCCATGGCTTAGCAGTGATGGTTTTAAATCAGGAAGTCACAGCTGTAATTAATTCAACCAGATCACATTGATATATCCACAAAAAACACAACTTCAGAGTACATATATGCTGTTCCCAGGGACAATTATCAGGACTTTTAAAAATGCATGGATATATGCGTTTTGGTCTTTCTTTCTCACCTCAGTCTTTGCAAACTGGTTCCTCCCCCATTTTGGGAAAGGTCCCTCCTATAATGAAATGAGTACAAGAATCCCATTCCCATGCATGTCCTTCTCATCACCTAAAGTGTGGAAAGCCGTGTAATTACAAAGTGACCCAAATGGCTCCACAGAGAACTATAATCTTGAGATTAAGTCAATTTAGGAAGCCTGATACCAAATATCCAACTGCAGCACAGTAAAAACAAAATTCCCAACCGACTATCTCTGCTCATAAAAGTGATTTAGATTGGTTCTCCCCATACACGAGTTCTCTGCTGGCCATCAGAATCAATTAGCAAAACAAATAATAGATTGCAATGTTTTTCTTTCCAGCCAGGTTTGTGCTTTATATGAGTGAGCAGTTAAAACATACATCTTAAAATGTGAAATCCTGGAACCTCCAAAGTCCCTTAGCTGCCGAGTGGAAAGGAACCAGCAAAGCACATTTGCAGGGAACAGCAACAAAAGTCTTGTCATTCCTTCTGGAGATGTTCAGTTCAGGGTAGGACTGTAAACTGAAGTCCTCAGATCCTCAATTCCTGTGTGACCATCCCAACACTGACCTTATTAACTCAATGACTTTCATTTTTCAAGGGAAAAAAAATGGAAAAGGACTGAGCCTTTAACCAGATCCAGTTTTATGCCTTCTCTGTGCCTACTTTGATTTTTCATGCCATAAAATGGAAGCAATTTACCAAATTCTGCTTAGCTGCAGGCTGATGCCTGGCTGTACACAAGGCCTTGCTACCTGGAGAGATCTGAGCACTATTTATTACTGACCTCTAAGTCACCCTTTTCTCTCACAAGTCTGTGCTGCAATGCTATTTTCCAGCTTCTATTTACAAAATCATAAAATCAGAGAATGGTTTGCATTGGAAGGGACCTTCTAGTTCTAGAAGGGATCATCTAGTTCCAACCCCCTGCCATGGGCAGGGACACCTTCCACTAGACCAGGTTGCTCAACGCCCCGTCCAACCTGGCCTTGAACACTTCCAGGGGCGGTACATCAACAACTTCTCTGGGCAACCTGTTCCAGTGCCTCACCATCCTCCTAGTGAAGAATTTCTTCCTTACATCCAATCTAAATCTACCCTCTTTCAGTTTAAAGCCATTATCTCTTGTCCTATCACTACATGCCCTTGTAAAAAGTCCCTCTCTATCTTCCTTGTAGGCCCCTTTCAGGTATTAGAAGGCTGCTACAAGGTCTGCCTGGAATCTTCTCTTCTCCAGGCTGAACAACCCCAACTCTCAGCCTGTCTTCATAGGAGAGGTGCTCCAGCCCTCTGATCATCTTTGTGACCCTCCTCTGGACTCACTGCAACAGGTCCACGTCCTTCTTATGTTGGAGACCCCAGAGCTGAACACAGTACTCCAGCTAGG